>OY751314.1:11137227-11292227 GCA_963564615.1 Rhorus exstirpatorius | reverse complement strand
ATCATCATCATCATCATCATCATCATCATCATCATCATCATCATCATCATCATCATCATCATCATCATCATCATCATCATCATCATCATCATCATCATCATCATCATCATCATCATCATCATCATCATCATCATCATCATCATCATCATCATCATCATCATCATCATCATCATCATCATCATCATCATCATCATCATCATCATCATCATCATCATCATCATCATCATCATCATCATCATCATCATCATCATCATCATCATCATCATCATCATCATCATCATCATCATCATCATCATCATCATCATCATCATCATCATCATCATCATCATCATCATCATCATCATCATCATCATCATCATCATCATCATCATCATCATCATCATCATCATCATCATCATCATCATCATCATCATCATCATCATCATCATCATCATCATCATCATCATCATCATCATCATCATCATCATCATCATCATCATCATCATCATCATCATCATCATCATCATCATCATCATCATCATCATCATCATCATCATCATCATCATCATCATCATCATCATCATCATCATCATCATCATCATCATCATCATCATCATCATCATCATCATCATCATCATCATCATCATCATCATCATCATCATCATCATCATCATCATCATCATCATCATCATCATCATCATCATCATCATCATCATCATCATCATCATCATCATCATCATCATCATCATCATCATCATCATCATCATCATCATCATCATCATCATCATCATCATCATCATCATCATCATCATCATCATCATCATCATCATCATCATCATCATCATCATCATCATCATCATCATCATCATCATCATCATCATCATCATCATCATCATCATCATCATCATCATCATCATCATCATCATCATCATCATCATCATCATCATCATCATCATCATCATCATCATCATCATCATCATCATCATCATCATCATCATCATCATCATCATCATCATCATCATCATCATCATCATCATCATCATCATCATCATCATCATCATCATCATCATCATCATCATCATCATCATCATCATCATCATCATCATCATCATCATCATCATCATCATCATCATCATCATCATCATCATCATCATCATCATCATCATCATCATCATCATCATCATCATCATCATCATCATCATCATCATCATCATCATCATCATCATCATCATCATCATCATCATCATCATCATCATCATCATCATCATCATCATCATCATCATCATCATCATCATCATCATCATCATCATCATCATCATCATCATCATCATCATCATCATCATCATCATCATCATCATCATCATCATCATCATCATCATCATCATCATCATCATCATCATCATCATCATCATCATCATCATCATCATCATCATCATCATCATCATCATCATCATCATCATCATCATCATCATCATCATCATCATCATCATCATCATCATCATCATCATCATCATCATCATCATCATCATCATCATCATCATCATCATCATCATCATCATCATCATCATCATCATCATCATCATCATCATCATCATCATCATCATCATCATCATCATCATCATCATCATCATCATCATCATCATCATCATCATCATCATCATCATCATCATCATCATCATCATCATCATCATCATCATCATCATCATCATCATCATCATCATCATCATCATCATCATCATCATCATCATCATCATCATCATCATCATCATCATCATCATCATCATCATCATCATCATCATCATCATCATCATCATCATCATCATCATCATCATCATCATCATCATCATCATCATCATCATCATCATCATCATCATCATCATCATCATCATCATCATCATCATCATCATCATCATCATCATCATCATCATCATCATCATCATCATCATCATCATCATCATCATCACCATCATCATCATCATCATCATCATCATCATCATCATCATCATCATCATCATCATCATCATCATCATCATCATCATCATCATCATCATCATCATCATCATCATCATTATTATTATTATTATTATTATTATTATTATTATTATTATTATTAATATTATTATTATTATTATTATTATTATTATTATTATTATTATTATTATTATTATTATTATTATTATTATTATTCCCGTGCGGGGTTTTCCGACCCCCATCGGGCGCGTCCCCAGGTGGCGGATAGGGGAATGCTCGGCAGATATGTCGGGTAGGTGGGAAATAAAATACCACCCGCGGACCAAAACGGAAATTGTATGCAGAAGAGCGCACGTCTGTCCCGTATCGGGCGGTGCGCTCGCCAGCGTCTGCCATCGCGTAGATGCGGCTGGCGCATACTTGATCGTTACACACCGCAGCACACTGGGAGTGTCTCCGTCCGACCGTCGATGTTTCCTCGACGGCGGAGCTGGGACTGCTGTGAGCTTGCTCTGCCGAAGTGGTCACTGCGGTGTGTATCAGGAGCCAGCCCCTTCGGGCCCTGATCAGGAAGTGTGCATTGGATGCAGCGGTCGGAAGCTGCATTGCTCCGGGCGAGCGCCGGTCCGTCCGTGTTTCCCGGGACCGGCTAATCGTAGGTCAGGCCTCAGGGAACTGGGGTAGGAGTTTATATACTCCGAGGGTACACCCGTTCCTGACTATTACGGCCCGCCCCCCTGCACACGAAGCGCTGGTAATATAACAACTCATGGCTAACCAATCTGGAAACGTAGAACAGGAGTGCAATGATGCGGCTTCTCTCAAGCTCATCATCGAGAGCGAACAACGGATCGAGGCGAGTCTCGCAGAAATGCTGAAACTCATAAAAGGGATGATGGATGCTGCCAAAAAGCAACCGAACGTCAGTAAGACGATTAAAGATGGCCTCCCAGCCTTAGCCGAACAATTGGACGCGCTGACAGAACTCCGGCGTCCACTGAAGATGGCGCAAAGCCTTCTCGAGACGCCTGGAGCCTCGCGCAGCATCCGCCGGAGAGGCAAGCCTCCTCCGAATACGCCGACTACGAGATCATCAGAACCCACGCCGTCCACCGCCACAGGCGGGCAGAAGCGGGTGGCCTCAAGTCCGCCGGTGACTCTCGTAGAGGGGGCGCAAAAGAAGAAAAAAAAAGAAGAAGAAGAAGCCCCCCCTTCAGCCGAGTGGACTGAGGTGGTAAAGAGAGGGAAAAAAACAAAAAACAAACAAAAAGGAGAAAAAGAGGGCGCTACAGGCAAAAAGAAAAAGAAGCCAGCCCCTCAACCCCAAAAAGACGCGGTAACTCCGGCAAGACCGCGCACAACGGAGGGCGCAGCGAGGAGGAAGCCTCCACCGCGGCCGGACGCGATCGTCGTGAGACCAGCAGAGGGCAAGACCTTTGCGGACGTGCTGAGTCGCGTCCGCAAGGAGGTAAAGCCCGAGGCTCACGGCGTCGACGTTCGCGCCATACGGCGGACGCGGGGAGGAGATGTCCTCCTGGAGCTGAAGAAGACGTCGTCGGAAAAAAGGGCGGCGTTTTCTGAAGCGGTTAAGGCGGCGGCGGCGGGTGTCGGGAGTAGCGTCCGAGAACTGGTCCCCAGGGCGAGCCTGGAAATCAGGGACCTGGACAGCTGCTCCTCGCAGGAGGAAGTGGAGGAGGCCATTAAGAAGTCCCTTGGCGAGTACAAGGGCTTCCTCAGGGTAGGGTTGACCCGGCCGAACACGCGGGAGCAGGTGACTGCAATCGTAAGCATCGACGAAGCAGGAGCCAAGGCCCTGCTGCAGTCTTCCCGCGTGAAAATCGGCTGGGTCAACTGCCGGGTAAAACGGCGGGTTGAGGTGCCCAGGTGCTTCAAGTGCCTGGGCTACGGACACCGGAGCCAGCAGTGCACCGGTCCAGACCGCAGCAAGGTTTGCTACCGGTGCGGCGCGGAGGAGCACAAGGCGGTGGACTGCACCGCCGATCCGAGGTGCTTTCTCTGCGCCGAGGTGGAGGGCAAGCCCGAGGCTCGCCACCACGTAGCTGGCTCTGGTCCTTGCAGGACCTTCCGCGAGGCGCTCGCAGGGGCCAAGCGATAATGGCGAAGGTCCTGCAAGGAAACCTCAACCGGAGCCGGGTTGCCAACGACCTCCTGGCCCAGGTATGTCTCGAGAGAGCCGCTGATGTCGTCCTCATCAGCGAGCAGTATCGGGACAGGGAAGGGCCAGGATGGTATGCGGACACCCTCGGCACGGCGGCAATCTGGATCCCGGATCGGCGGCGCTTTCGCGTCGACGGCCACGGTTCGAGCAGTGGCTTCGTTTGGGTGAGGAGCAGTGACGTGACTTATGTCAGCGTCTACCTCACCCCAAACGAGCCGATCGCGGACTTCCAGGCCAAACTCGATGGCCTGGAGGACGCTGCTCGGACTATGGAGGGCAAGCTGGTAGTGGCCGGAGATTTTAACGCCAAAGCTCTGGAGTGGGGAGAAGCTCGGCCGGATTCCCGGGGTGGTCGAGTGCTGGACATGGCGTCCAGACTCGGGCTGGTGGTGCTAAACACCGACTCGACGTCCACCTTCCGGAGGCCGGGCTATCGGGAAACGATCCCCGATATCTCCCTGGCGACGGAAGACTTGGTATCGCGAGTCGAGGACTGGATGGTGATCGAGGACTATACAGCCAGCGATCACCAATACATCACGTTCCGCGTACGTGATGTAGCTCCAGTCCGGGCCAGACCACCTCAGGGCCCTGCCAGGTGGAACGTCGCCAAGATGGACACTCAGAAGCTGTCTCCGGCCCTAATTCGCGGCCAGCAAGCCCTAGACGGGATCCGGGGAGACGCCGATCTCCCTGGGCACGCCGAACGTGTGGTGGAGGTCGTAATGACCCACCTACACCAGGCGTGCCGAGACGCCGTGCCGAGGGTGAAGACCCGCGGCAACCGACGCCCGGTTTACTGGTGGACGGACGAAATCGCGGCGCTGAGGCGAGAGTGTCTCCGGACGAGGAGACTCTCTCTGCGAGCCCGACGCCGGGATCCCGACGAAGTCCCGAGCACCGCCGCCTACAAAGCGGCGAGAAAGGTGCTCCGCCGGACCATCAAGCAGAGTAAGCATCGCTGCTGGAAGAAGCTTGGGGAGGACCTCAACGAAGATCCCTGGGGATTAGGGTACAAATTGGTCCTACGCAAGTTGGGGGCTTTTAGTCAAAGCCCTCCGACGGACGAGGGGACCATTGACAAGATTGTCAGCGCCCTTTTCCCCGATCACCCCAAGCTGCCGCGCCGCCCTCGAACACCGGAGGACGCACCGACGCCCCTCTTCACGTTGGAGGAGCTGAAGTGCGCGGCGCGGTCCTTCAAGAACAAGAAGGCGCCAGGCCCGGATGGTCTGCCAGCGGAGGTGCTGAAAGCCGTAGTTGAAGGGTATCCAGAACCCCTTCTCGAAATGTACAACGCGTGCCTGCAAGAGGGAAAATTTCCCTGGAAGCGGGCACGACTGGTACTGCTCGAGAAGGGCAAAGGGGGACCACCGGACGCACCATCGTCCTACCGACCCCTGTGCATGCTAGACGTAGTCGGCAAACTCCTGGAGAAGCTTCTTCGACCTCGCCTCCACGCGGCGATCCAAGCCGCTGGAGACCTTTCCGAAAAGCAGTACGGCTTTCGGAAAGGGAGGTCGACGATGCACGCGATCCAGGAGGTAGTCGACGCAGCCAGGGGTACGGAGGCGGGGAATCACTTCTCCCGCCCCGTCTGTCTGCTGGTCACACTGGATGTGAAGAACGCCTTCAACTCGGTGCGGTGGTGCGACGCGCTAAACGCGTTGGAGCGGGATTTCCGGGTGCCCGGGTATCTTTTCCGGATACTCGAGGATTACCTCAGGGACCGCTCCTTGGTCTACACCACCGCGGATGGTCCGGTGAGCCGTGAAATCACGGCTGGGGCTGCCCAAGGCTCCATACTCGGTCCCGACATATGGAACGTGACGTATGACGGGATCCTACGTATGGAAATGCCGGAGGGTACATTCCTGGTTGGGTACGCGGACGATATTGCCGCCGTAATCATCGCCCGTACCGTTGAGGCGGCACAGATGCTGCTCAACCAGGTAATGCGTCGGGTCCGCTCTTGGATGGACGACCACGGCTTGGAGCTAGCGCTGGCGAAGACCGAGATCGTGCTCCTCACCAAAAAGCATGTCCCACTTATACGGGATATGCGGGTAGGAGAGGCGACGGTCCAGACAAAGGCGTCGGTAAAGTACCTGGGGGTGAGCCTGGACGCTAGGCTTACCTTCGGGGAAGAGATCAGACGGAGAGCTGACAAGGCGGCTGCGGTGACGACGTTGTTGAGCAGGGTCATGGCCAATATTGGCGGTCCCCGACCCTGCATACGTCGTCTGTTACTCCGCACCGCCGAGTCAATAATGCTCTACGGCGCCGAAGTCTGGGCTGATGCGCTCCAGTATGAGATTTACCGGAGGCGCATGGCTGGAGTGCAGCGGAGAGGGGCCCTCCGCATCGCCTGCTCCTACCGCACGGTCTCGGAGCCCGCAGCGCTGGTTGTAGCCGGGGTCATACCCATCGACCTCCTCGCGCAAGAGCGGAAGTCCGTCCATCAGGACTACCCCGAGGAAGAGGATCGGGAGAGGAGGAAGGAGCTTGCCAGGACGCGTAGTTTACGGTCCTGGCAAGAGAGGTGGGAGGGGGACCCGCGAGGCCGGTGGACGGCTGGGCTAATACCTCAGCTGTCCACCTGGCTCAACCGTCAGCACGGTGAGGTGAATTACTACCTCACCCAGATGCTGACGGGGCACGGGTACTTCCGGGCCTATCTCCACAAAATGGGGAAGGTCCGGGACCCGTGCTGTATATCTTGCGGGTCCCCCAAAGACGACGCCCTCCACACGTTCTTCCACTGCGAGGAGTGGAGCGTGTGGAGGGCCCCACTGGAGGTGAGGTTCGGGAGCATAACACCCGAGACCATCGTGGGTGTTATGCTCCGGAACGCGGAGGCCTGGGCGGAGGTAGCGACCGCCGTAGAGTCGCTCCTCCGCCAAAAAAAGGCGGTAATGGACGCGCCGGGCGCCGAAGTGGCGTAAAGATCTAGGCGCCACCCCGAAGTAATGCGAAAGCGGTTCCGGGGTGGTGCGGGCGTCACGGAGGGGGGTTTTAGCCGGTAGGGCCGCGAGGCGAGCCCGGCACTCGGGGGTCCAGTCGGACCCCCGGTTGTGCGTAAAGGCATTTCCCCCCTCCTTAAAAAAAAAAAAAAAAAAAAAAAAAATTATTATTATTATTATTATTATTATTATTATTATTATTATTATTATTATTATTATTATTATTATTATTATTATTATTATTATTATTATTATTATTATTATTATTATTATTATTATTATTATTATTATTATTATTATTATTATTATTATTATTATTATTATTATTGTTGTTGTTGTTGTTGTTGTTGTTGTTGTTGTTGTTGTTGTTGTTATTATTATTATTATTATTATTATTATTATTATTATTATTATTATTATTATTATTATTATTATTATTATTATTATTATTATTATTATTATTATTATTATTATTATTATTATTATTATTATTATTATTATTATTATTATTATTATTATTATTATTATTATTATTATTATTATTATTATTATTATTATTATTATTATTATTATTATTATTATTATTATTATTATTATTATTATTATTATTATTATTATTATTATTATTATTATTATTATTATTATTATTATTATTATTATTATTATTATTATTATTATTATTATTATTATTATTATTATTATTATTATTATTATTATTATTATTATTATTATTATTAATAATCCCGTGTCGGGCTTGCTGGTCCCGCATCGGGCGCCTCCCCAGGTGGCGGATAGGGGAACGCTCTTCAGAAATGTAGAGTACCGACCTGTTCGGGGCGGACCAAAACCAGCTCACACACACACATACACTAGTCACAAACACCTACACAAACACGTCCGATTGACATGCCGGGGATGCGAATGGGCGGGGACTCTATAAACGGGTCACCGCGAAAAGCGAATGCGCAGGGTGCCCTATAAACGGACACGCCTGAGAAGGCGAGTGAGCGGGATCCCTATAAACGGGCTGTCCCAAAATGAACGAACCGGCAAATGTCACAACAATCGGACACTCATTACACGCACACCCAACACAGAGTGATAGCTGTAGAGCCTGACCGTCCCTTTCCGTTGCGGGTGGTCTTGGCGCGGGGCATTAGAGGGTACCCCAAGCAAACCAGGCTCGATGCTCCTGGGCCGCTGGCTAGTACAGGGGCCCGGGTCCCCTTAGCCAGGTGGACCTGGCTGCCCTATCAGCTAGTGTATAATCCCCATGCTGTTGTAGTGCCGGGTGGCGCCCGGATAGGGCCATGCAGCAGCAGCGGGGGGGCCTTGGTGAGGTCACTGGTGCTTCGACGTGGGGCCGTCGGTGGCGGAGGCAGGGCGGCGGAAGGGACTGCAGTCTGTCCTCAAACTACACATACACACATACACATACAAAGGGAAGAACGGGAGGTTAAAAATGAAAATGAAAGCACAAAACAAAGGAAACAGTTTAAACGCATCAAAAAACCCGGGGCCCCCAACCCCAAAGCAGAAGAACGAGACGACGGACGGACGTACGGGACAGGCCTCGTCCGTAGCTGAACGAGCCGAGACCAAGATTAGGGAACAACTGCAGTTGATCCGCGAATGTCTCGTGGAAATGGAGGAGAAGACACGTGTGCAGAGAAACATCAGCAACGTGATCACAACAAACATGGCAAAGATCAGGGAAGCCACGGACGAGGCATGGCATGAGTGCGAGGCATGAATGAGTGTACGAAACTAATGCGTCGCGTTATAATAAATTATTGAACTCATCCCGAATCCTGACACTTGGAGAAATGAAAGAGTGTTTTAGGCGAACGGAGTTGGGGTCGTTTCCATTCCACGAGACCGGTGTGACGAAGAGAGTTTCAATTTATTTTCAGAGGCTACTCGTAATTCACTATGCTATGTAATAAACAAACGAATTCAGGCTCTCTTTGTCGTTGATATTTTTTGTTCTCTACATTCTACAATTTCTGGATTTAAAGTTAACGGTGTCAATTCAGTGCTCAACAAAAATGTTTTGTAGTTAGGGCCGAAAATTTTAATTGGAATTTCATGTCATTCATAAAAACAGATATCACACTCTTTCATCGAAAAATTTCTTCCGTGAAAGATGTGAAGGAATTACTTTTGTTTTGATATCTGAATATTGATGGTTAGAAATCGGGACATCTATCCTACTGCAATTAGTTTTTTAAAATATTCACATTTAAGGCATTCCACCGAGTCCTCAGTCTGTACAGCAAGTTCACCGTCGTCTCTATCATCTTCGTCACTGCTTGTGTCAACATTCGTTCTGACCGACGATTGAAAATTACTGAACGTCCTCGAATAAGAAAGAACAAGTTGATACTTGAATTAAGTTTGGGAAATTTGAAAATCTTTTTTACAGAGGGTTAGGGATGGGGGTCGTAGCGCGTTACGCTGGAAGGCGGGGGAATAGGGAATCCACGATTACAATGACATGAGAAATAATCAATTCAATAAGTATGCCCAGAGCTAAATCTGTTGGTTCCACATTCACTTGGTCTATTTTCAATCGAATATAATAATAAGAAATGATACCGAACTTTAGACTTCTTCTATAAACAAGGGGTTTCAAACCAGCTTTACACGTAAATATTCAAGAATTGATAAAAGTGGTTCGAGATTTAATTTATTCATGACCAAAGAATTAAATCATCTATCAATTTAAAGCTGACACAACCGACATTGAATCCCGCAACCGATAGACACGACAATGGAATGTTGCTACAATTGTCAAGAACTCGAGCATACTTAGCCACTCTACAAATGTTCTACTTATAATACTTTTAACCAATGAATTGATGCTTACTGTCGATGCTGCACGTGCTTCTCCAGAAATTTCATCGACTGGTAGTATTTCCACTGCGGCGTACTCGCAGGAGCAGCTGACCCCGAGGGAATATACTCGGTAGCTTTACGTCGTTCAGACACATATCTGGCTTTCAGGCTCTTCCATTTTTTAACCAGTAGTTTTGCTAGATAAGGAAAATTTCCAATAATGAAATTGAAGTTTCGCATTATGAGTAAGTCCACGTCAAACCGTATGAAATCGACCAAAAATTTCCATCGATCCTTTCGATTACTTTGGATTTCTTTTAACGGATTGTATGGGTGAAATAAATTCATCAAACGATTTTTCATTTGTTTTTATTTTCAATATTTAAAAATTTATTCAAGGTTGAAAATTGCCCAAAATGCCAAACACCGCTACACACGCTCTCCTTTAAATCGTCATATCTCAGGTTCTATTTATCTGATCAATTTGAGCCTTGGCTCATTCGATAGAGCAGGAATTGGGCTTTCATTTCATGCTGATAAAAATTTTATAATAGCAACAATTGAAGATTGTTATAAACAATTAATTTTCAAACACGATTTTCATCACCGAAACCGCGCTGTAAAATTCAAAAAAAAAAAAAACGAGCGTATTCCTTGATCAATTTCCTATAAGATACACGGGGAAAAATAATTGGTTATATTGACAGCTATATCTGTTGATCTGACCGACGTGCGGCGCCACTATAACAAAGTTCATCTTGGTAGAGTTTTTTTGTTGGCACGCCATTGGTAAGATTGTCAAACCAACCACGTGTATCTTTGTAGGCATTAATCGTTGACTTGACCAGGCTACCTTTGTTAAATCAACAAAGGTAGATCTGTAGAGTGCCTTATGGACTGATATTCGTGCCTCATGCGCATGCGCGCAGCCAGAACTATATCCAACAGTGCGATACTTCGTTGAATCAACAAAGGTACTATGTGGAAGTGACTGAAGTGCCCCGACGTTGGCAGCATTTGTCAGAACTACAAACCAGTTTTCCCCGTGTAGGTGAGTTTCAAATTGGAGAATTGACGGAAAGTATTTTTTAAATATTAATAATTGAGCGGAGGCGCGCGCGCGCGCCGACAATCCAGGGTTCCGGCGCGCGGCGTAGAGTAGGCAATAACGTGTAGCTTGGGAGAAGCGGGCTTAGGTGTAGTAAATGATACATCGATCTTATATCAAGCAAGAATAAAATGGGAAAGATTTTTATTGAAAACCAACATATTTTATTACCTAACAGATTCCGTTCATTTAAATTGTTTATTTTACTTAATGTATTATATAACTACATGATAATACGTATTCTTAATACTATATCAAACTTAAATCTAAAATACTATTTATTCTAAATTTATATAAATGCTGTAACTATATGATTATATTTATATTATATAGTATCATTATGATAATGGTTAGTCTCGGTATTATAAAATAGGTCGTAACTCGATTCAACAAAAAATGTTAATAGTTATAATATATGACATCTACGAACGATCTTTTTCATAAACAGTAACCTCTACCAATTTTTCTGCTTTTGAATATCTTTTTGCAATTATTTCTGATTTCGAAATACGCTGTATATTGTGAAAACTCAGTGTACCACGTAATACCTTCGCTTTAGCGAATCGAGCTGATAAAAGCTCAGCTTCGTTTCTATATTCCTGATTCGTAAAATAATCGAAGCTCGTATGCTTGATATTTTCGTTATTTTTAGCCCACGAAAAGAATTTTCGCGGGGTAGTGATGGAATCTTGCAATACTTCGAGGCTACTTTTTGCTGCCAATCTTTTGAGGCATCCTCCGATGCCGTCACAAGCTCCTTTGCCGTGCGAAGTTGCGAAAAAATTCCATTCAGCGTCGATTCCGAAGTCTTCTTCGTGACAACAAAGATTGACAATTTTTTTTTGTTTTTATATTGTGTACTAGCACCATCCAAAAAGTGAATGATCTTATTTATCTCTTGCCATTCCGATTTCAAAAAGTTTATAAATTTCCTTTGGAAAAGGTGAACCGCAACGGTATCGTGTTTCAGGCATTCCGAAATTGCGATGTAATTTATATGATTCAGTTCTCCATTTTCACGGTAATAAGCCACAAAATGATGCAACGTCACCTGATCATTATTCCAATGTCTTCGCATTCGGTGTGGATAAGACACCTCGTTCTGTCGCAAGAGCTTTTGCTGCGTAAATCATCGAGTTAGAAGTAGCGAAATTTTTATGAATCTTTTCGAACGACCAATGGTGGAAAATAGTTATCATTTGAATCTTTCTGCTGCGCTCTGTGGTGGATTGAAAAGCGTTTTTCAATTCTTCTATAATGTCATCTTGTGATTCCTATTTATTGTCGATATTGGTTTCATCGATATGAAATACGCTCGTAGCCAGTGTCTTTCTTAGCTTTTCCAATTTTTTTCCCGGATACTTTTTTTGAGCTAACTTTCTGTCGTCGATTGGTGATTCTCCAAATAAGGACAGACTTTCATTCAATTTGGCGATGTCAACTGAGCTTCAAGTGGGTGACGAGTTCTCTTTTGATGAACGTAGTGTACGCGAACTGTGTGGTTTTTCAGTATTTTTTGTAGAACTGTCACTTGATTCATTGTCAGTGATTTTCGAAACTTTGGGGATTCGTAGTCGGCAGTTGTCACAAATTTTTAAATCTGCTGTTGGAACCTTTTTTTAAATGCCCAGTTTATCCAACATCGCCGGAAGTACTGTTCTTAATTTTTTTATAGGCTGTCTCCCGTGATTCTCAAAGCCAAAAGGATTGAAACAAGAATCGTAATATTTTCTCTTTGGCAACATATTTATTTCGAGACATTTTTAAACATTAAATATTTTATTTTGAATTACGAAATCACAGAGCAGTTGTTATTGCACGAGCTTCGTAACGGTACTGAATGTTAAAATAAATTCACATCACTGCTGACCTGTACAACGACCAAAACCCCCGAAGGGTTCGCTATGTGAGAGGGTCCTTTTCTGAGAACGGACTTGACTGAAAATTCTTTTACCTGAATACAATGCAAAAACAGGGTCTAAAAATAATAGCCATGCAACGTGCGTTGGGACTATCTACCTGCGATGAACGCCTAAGCCCGCTTCTCCCAAGCTACACGTTATTGCCTACTCTACGCCGCGCGTCGGAACCCTGGATTGCCGGCGCGCGTGCGCGCCTCCACTCAATTATTAATATTTAAAAAATATTTTCCGTCAATTCTCCAATTTGAAACTCACCTATCCTATAGGAAATTAATCAAGGAATACGCTCGTATTTTTTTAGGAATTTTACAGCGCGGTTTCGGTGATGAAAATCGTGTTTGAAAACTAATTGTTTATAACAATCTTCAATTGTTGCTATTATAAAATTTTTATCAGTATGAAATGAAAGCCCAATTCCTGCTCTTTCGAATGAGCCAAGGCTCAAATTGATCAGACAAATAGAACCTGAGATATGACGATTTGAAGAAGAGCGTGTGTAGCGGTTTTTGGCATTTTGGGCAATTTTCAACCTTGAATAAATTTTGAAATATTGAAAATAAAAAAAAAATGAAAAATCGTTTGATGAATTTATTTCACCCATAGAATCCGTTAAAAAAATCCACAGTAATCGAAAGGATCGATGAAAAAAAGGTGTTCGGTTTCACGTGGTTTGACTCTCATGAAGGAGGGGACTCCGCAAAATTTATGTAAAAAAAATTGATTTTTTTCCCTGAAATCATGAGCTAAGTCGAATCTAATATTCGTTCCAGTAATTTATTTGTCCATTATATTAATAAGTATGAGTTAAAAAAAATAATATCAACTTTCTGCGATGAAAATTTATACATACATTTTCACCGTACACGGGTTTAAATGATGTTTTTCCAAGATACATACTAATGTAATTGTTAAATTACTGGAGGAAATTTTTATTCGAATTTTCGTCGTGAATTCAGGGATGAAAATATTTTCTTTTCTACATGAAACGTGCGGAGCAACCCCAAACTTGGAATTAAATTAAACTTTCGATTTATAGTTCTATGTGCCACACGCATTTGGTTATGCTATTGGTATTATTATAATAAACTTTATAAACATTGTACCGTCCATCGGCTTTTCTGTGAGACGATATAGCTCGCTGGCTATCTCGTTCCATGCCTCGTTCTTCTTCTCAACATTTTTATAAATGTTCGACGACGTGTCGTATAAAAAATTCTTCCCTTCCACAAAAAGTATGAGCAGCTCATTTTCGTCGACGTTATCCGCGTGAATATCCGGAGATTCAGCCATTTCGAGATACAACGAAACGCAGGAACGTAGCGATAAATATTGGACGTTAACTTCACTTTCCGCGAGCTAAGTAGAAGCTTACCATCCGCGTACCCACACCCATCGTCGCGTCTGCTGAGCACGGTTTCCATAGATACCCCGAGGGTTATCTGTCAAATGTTTCATAGCAATTACTAAATAACAGATTATCTGCCAAATGTTTCACAGCAATTGCTATGAAACATTTGACACATAACCCTCGGGGTAAAATTTTCCCCGTGATCGAGGGGATCCCTGCGTTTATGAAACCGGGCATTAGTGTGCATAGTCCCTATTGGCGCAGAACCAGCATTTTGAATGCTAACCGTTTTCTACACTTCTGCATCCAAACAACGTAAGCACGAAACAACAATCTGTACATTTTTTAGACTGGTTGAGACGTCAAACAAAGAATTTCGTGGGGCTATTAGCTATTAATCAGTCGCTTTTTAAGTTGTGTGGCTTTAGCAGCGTCACAATGTCTAAAATCGGGAATGAATCGGAAAACAGGGTCCTCATTCAAATAGTGAAGTCCAATGATTGGATCTTCAAAAAAGACAAAAGATTCCAGTATAATGAGGAAAGTAAGGCTCAATTGTGGCAACAAATAAGTGCTGCATTAGCACAGAAGGGATTCCGTATAATTGGTAAGTTTTAATTTAAAGAGTACGTATATCAGTTACGAACATATCGAAATACAATCGTTGACACTATATGGGCATTTTTTGGCTAGCCTCTGGTATACCTCGGTACCAAAATGAACCAAAGTATGGTTTAGGTGATTCGAAATACTGTTCTAGTACATTTTCCCCCAATTATTCCTTAAGGTAGTATGCGCACGAACCTCCTCATTAGAAAAAAAAATATATTTTTTTTATGCTGTAGCATAGGTATACAGAATGACGTCTGCAAAATTTCGGCATGCCTTACCGGCTAAATACAGTAGTAATTAATTCACGAAATTAATACATTTAACCCACACCATATAGGGAATCCGTGCGGATCGAACTTTGAGACAGAAATAATAATAGTTCGTGATTAGACACAAGTTATACGAAAAGCGTTAAATAACGAGAAAACTGTCGTTGTCATGTATGTTCCATAAAAAATATAGGTCGCGGGACATTTCAAGCAGATATTATTGATTAAATAGACTAATTTTTGCATTCGCTGGCCGCGTCAACCATCATGAAGGACACGGCGTATATTTGGCAACGTCGCATGCCGTCAGCTGTGCTCGGATCCTTGGAACAGAGACTCGAATCGAGCGGGTCAATTCAAATAATACAAGGACAAAAGTTTTAGGTTTTTCACGCGAGAAATTTGCTCATTAATGATGAATAATTATAGGTTGAATATTATATAATGAAGTTATTATGAGATTTTTTTTCTTTACGAGGCTTTTTTTATACTCCATATTGCAATTGTACATTGTATCACGTCTATTTTTTTTTCTTCGATTTTCTGCAAAATTTGAATAGGGAAAAAAGGGGAAAAGGTTTTCAGAAATAATAAGTCATCGTTGAACATTTATATTGCAGCATGTATTATAATTAGGCTTAAAATTACATCTATAGACTTTCTTAAAATTGTTACAATTTTTTTTCTGTGATGTGCGTTTTTTCGACATGAGCTACGATCACTTTGAGGATTCGATTATTTTTTGTCACTCTCGGTCTCCCTCTAACATCTTCGCCGAGGAGAATTCGAATTCCTTCAGCTCCTGAATTGGCAAAAGCAGTTTTTAGAAGCTGCATTGTGATCCCAGGCTTTGCTAATTTACTTCGCATGCTAGCTGATACAGAGTCTTTCATTGCAAGCAGCGATGCCTTGTTTCGAGCGTGTACAACGGCCCTTTTCGCTTCATTTAATATTTCTTTTGTCGTTTTCGCCTTACTCCTTATTACATCATCGCTTAATCCACTACTCGATACTAGTTTACTCAAGATATACACATCGTTAACGGCGTTATGGGCACCCTCTGCTGTATTAAAGCCTAACAGATCTTCAGCAAGAGCGGTTCGACTATAGCCTTTCATCTCTTTCTTGCGATCCGGAAGATGATCACGAAAGAGAATCATGGTATCAGCAAACCCTTTCACGATCGATCGGAATTCTTCTAGTAGCCCGTACTCTTCCATGCAACGTAGAATCATCGGCGCATCAAACCTATTGCAGATCATAAGACTACATGAAAATTAGGATATAAAAGCGAGTGTGTGAAACCAGGGGATAAGACAGTAGATTTTTGCTCGACCTAGAAATCCTGTTAAATAGTCAACATGAACAATTATTCAAGGTTCAATATTTAGTACAATTCCTCATGAACGTCAAGCATTACCTAAAACCATTGTGAGCAACTAAAATTACACCATTTCCGATGTTGCGTAGATACTCGATAAAACTTTGTAGCGCTATTTGAGGCGGCGTTGTATCAACTCGAGCATCGTGAAAGTACAGCTCACCCCTGCACACTTGGAGGCCTGTAACTGCCACTGCATTACTCGATATGCCTCTTGACGGTACTATGTACGTATTGAAAGCGTTATTCTTATGAATAGCCGCGATCTGGCATATTTCTGCCATCTTCGAAAGTCCAGTGGTCTCCAGATCGAATATTACCAGAGCGTTATCTTCGAAATCAGTCTCACGTTGCGAATCATCACCTGAAAAAGAGAAATACTTTTCCACTTGATTTTTCATGTAAATTTTTGAAAACACGTTTCGTTTTATTCGAAATACGTAATGTAATACGTACACGAACCGAAGGTTTCATCTATGAGTTCGGAGACGCAAGTTAACCCGCTCTCGGTTTCGTAGGTGATTCCCTCGCGCCGCTGAGCCGAAGCTCCTTTCATCGATCGTTCATTTTTATGAAACAGGCGTCGTTTTTTCATCTCAACCATCCTCGATTTGACGATCTTTGATCTTCGTGTTTGCTCTTTTTTCTCGCGAAATTGACTCGTTACGCTACTCAATGGCAGCTCTAATATCTTGTACACCTCGTCGATGTAAGTAACTCCCTTGTTTTTTTGACAAACCGATGCCGCGCCTCGAAAATTCAACGATTCAGAAGCAGCGTAGAATTTAGATTTAGGAGCTTTACTCGCTACGGTGTGATTAAAAGACTCATTGGCCTGGCTCGAAGCGCAAGGTGCTAATTTTTCTGAGTTCTGAGCAAAACGCGCAAATATTGCAGTTAGCGAATCACGGAGCCCGGGGTTGGTAAGAGATTGACCTTTTGGAAGCCCTTTGTGCTCGTATTTTTCTCCCAAAGTTTTATAACCGCACCAATCCCTGCAGTTATCGTGTTCACCATAAGCGTGACAGAGAATATTGTTTATTGCCGATGCTACGGCCTTGGGATCGCCTTTATTTTGCTTTAGCGCAGAACTGAAGCAGCGCGAAAGATATCCGATTACTTTGACCGGCAAATGTAAGCTGTAAAGGACATTATTTAGAGCTTTCGACGCGTGATTAAGATCTGACCATTTCTCGATTTTCGTCGTCGATTCTCGTCGTACAGCCGCGATCGTTGATGAGTCGTCGTCTCCTATGAGTACCGTGACCCTGACGTTTTCGGCTTTCAACATTTCATTATTCGCGATCGTTTCTACAGCCATGTGTGGCTCCATAGATTTTGCGCTCCCATCGAAATTCTTGCGGCAGTCGTGATCGCCCGAATCATGTCCATAAGCGCGCACATAGCACATGCTTTACTTCGTACAGCATAAGCCAAAATTTTCTTCGAATGGTGGCCGATCAGAGACAAATGAGCTGTATTATCGAACAAAACATTCAGTATACAGTGCTCAAATTGTATGAGTTTCTATGTTTCCATCGAGTCGGGTTGGGTAGATAATGCGAGAGAGAGATCCACTCGGATGTCTCTCTCGCACTCGCGCCAAACTACGACTCAGCCTCATCGGTGGAAACGTAGCCATCAATTATAATCTTAAACACCACACGAAGCTAACCAGAGAGGCTATTGTATGCGCGGCCCGTCCCCCGCTTCTGCCATCCAGCGTCAACCGATACTGCTATATCTACCGGACCCTCGGGATCGTTCACTGTCTGACTTTCCGCAGAAAAAATTCCATCGTCATCATGCTCCATTGGCGCTCTAGAACAGAGAAAAAGAATAAGATTATATAGCGTTCATGCGTTATACCAGTGAAGTCTCATTTTTTCTGAACTGCGAGATTAATTGATTTGAATCAAACTAACAGTCATACGCGAAATTAAAAAATTGAGCCCGAAAAATGGACACCCTAATGTATACCATATCGTACTCACTCAGTTTGCGCTTCTTTTGTTTGGCGACTCGCCGCAGTAGTCATTGCTTTCTCGATTTGTATACTTTCGCGGCAGCTATTTTCCGCAACCTTTTCAATCGCTGG
Organism: Rhorus exstirpatorius; assembly: GCA_963564615.1. Classification (NCBI taxonomy): domain Eukaryota; kingdom Metazoa; phylum Arthropoda; class Insecta; order Hymenoptera; family Ichneumonidae; genus Rhorus; species Rhorus exstirpatorius. The sequence continues at coordinate 11,273,559 of OY751314.1, read as the reverse complement.
ACCGATGAGTCGCTCGTGTCGTTTTATGATTGATGGTGGCAAGGCAGGGATATCCTTAGCAGAAAAAAATGTATTCAATTGCGCTGCTCCCATCCCCGCATCAATCATAGCTATATTATACAAATAAAAATAAAAATGAAAATTGTGAGAATTCTAGGCACAAAATTAACAATGATAGGAAATGAAATACAATGGTTAGTTATACAGTTTTACAGTTACTTTTTCTATTGGACTATGCACGTTACATACCCATTGCAGCTTTACTGTTTATAGCGTACGACCGATGATTCGCATGACGTTTGTTGGTCTCGACGGTATGATTCGTCTTACACTTATCACAGCGCACATCTAGCCTGCTCGCAGGCCGAATCTCTCCTCATTTACTATATTTCGGAGTGAAAGCGGATTGTTGCGATAATTGCACCAAAGTTTTTGACCGAGAGTATACAAATCGATGACGCGAAGTCCCGCATGATCGAGCGTTCCTGCATTAACCTCACTTTCCACCCCACTTTCTCGCGATGCACGTACATTATTTCGCCACTCGTACACTTTGCTCGTAACAAATCGTCCTTTATAACGTCCGTGTTTCGAACGAATGCTATGCTGATCCATCGTAAATTGTAACTTGTTATAATAAACGTAAACAAACACACTGGCTTTAGCTTTACACTCTATCAGAAGTGCCTGAATACAGTGTTGCCACGGATATTGCCGGAATTGTGAAATGGCGTCCGGTGGGACAACTCAAGTCAAATCTGATGGCTATTTTAATACTTCACTTTTCATAATATAATACATACAGTCATCACATACACTTTTCAATTTATTTATTTTCGTATCATGAATATTGTTGTACCTAAATGTAATATATTTTGCTTTTTTCGGATTCAAAAATTCACAGATTTTCTGTTGACTAGTCAATCCGCTAGTACTACCTTGATCAAACATATCTTATAGATCTAAAATCGCGCTGGCAAAAACTGCGGGACCAGTTTACGCGTCACGACAAGACCGGAAATTACAAGTGGCTTTACTACGAGGACATGAAGTTCATGTTGGAGCACATCTACCACAGAGAGTAAAAACTAAACATAATTATCATTATTAAAAGTCTAGCAATAAAAATGAATAACTACACTGTTCGGAAAATATATGTGTGTTTCATGTATATGTTAAATAGGAAGCATTTTTGCAGATTCCGATTACGAAATTTTAATACACGAATATTGTAATTACCAGTGGAAACATGACGTATTTTCAACTTGCAGTTTCTGATATCCAATGTCATACGTTTTTATATCAACTTTGACATTAGTTGTATCAAAGTTAATGTTTTAATTATTAATTTGTAGCTAGACAAGTTCATGAATTTTAAATTTATACACCTTTTTGGCTTGTAAATTTTATACACGATTCATCTGTATTGTGAAACTTGTACACTAGGACCTCGATTTAACAGACAGTCCCCACCATGTCGCATTTATCGATCCGTTTTTCGCGTGGTGGGAGTGGTGGGGACGCTTTAGGTCACCCCGATCAGGCCCGTAGCACGGAGCGCTGATGCGCAGATACAGCATGGGTGGGCGTACGCAACCTCGATTTAACAAGGTGTGACGCGGAGTCGGTCCCACCACTGGCCGTTAAATCGAGGTCGTAGTGTAAATTGATTATCTGGTTTAACAGTGTAGTTATTAGTCAATTACTCGAACGAGTAATACAAAATGTTTATTCCATTGCAGCAACGCAGCAGCAAGGTCTGCACAGGGCCCAGAAAGTTGTACTGCAGGAAAACCTAACCAATCGTCGAGTCAAAGTCTAGGTTAATACATTCATCTCTCCCAATCAAGTGTAATCCATTTCGAGCGAACTAAATTCAAGTGAAAAATACAATGAAAAGCGTGAGAAAATTTAAAGAACACAGTATTATAATTCAAACACGAAATTTCAAATAATTTTCAGGAAAAAGTTCCCCACAAGTTTTAATCTAATATTACTGTAATGTTCTCTCGAAATTTGAATGAAATACATTTTAATAAATAAATTTCATAGGCGGAAACCAATATATTTCTGAACGAAATGAAAAGTCAGGCATAAAAAAACTGTAGATGTCGGTGCCTAACTTCGTCCACAAGAGTATTCTTATAACGCCCACCTAGCCTAATGCGATGAAAACTGAGGCGCATTATTCCTTGTAATTTTAGCACAATAAGTGAGTATCTTAATACCTAAAATGTTCAGAAGAGATGCCTTCATAAAACGATCATAGGAATCTTTTACATTTTCATTTTGGTGGAGATAATACTAAAACAAGAAGAAAAAAAAATGAAAAAATTCAGTAAAAAGTTAGAAAAAGAGGTGATATCTCGGGTTATTTTTCCAATATCAAAAATTCCTATGTTCCTCTGATGAAAGCTTCTTTTATGAACATTTTGAGACCACCAGGCCAGATTCAGTCCACCGGTACAACTGATTCTTTACGAGGAGCTAGTGAATTAGTATTTTTTCTATATTTAGCGTGACTCCTATAAGAATGAAAGCACTATGTCGTGTAAAATATGAATGATGAGGGTAAAACCCCCCTTAAACATCATGTTTTCATTTTTTTATTTTATAGAACCCCCCAATTAGTTGGAAAAAAATAATTTCTTCCTAAGAATTTTGACCCATGTATATGTGTATATACCCCCCTCAAAAGCCGGTGAGAGGGTGAAATTGATAATTTACTGTGCGTAATTAAAGTTTTTGGAAGTGTTAATCATAATATTATACCACGAGCGTAGATACGAAATTCAACCAACTTTGATTGTATCTACGAGTCCTAAGGGAACAGACGTAACTTGCCGTGCAGAATCGAACAGATGTGTCGCGGAAAATTCTATTGCAATTTTTTTTTCATTTACTGAGTTACGTCTGTTTCCTTAAGACCCGTCGATATACATTTTTTTATATTTTTTTTGAGTAAGTTATATTATCACCTCCGATAATAGATACTGGTAGTATGTGGACCACTATGGCCACCCCCACTCCTATCCCCACTCCTATCCCCTCCACTTTCCCCCAGGGTCGGAGCCTCTTTCCGAGCGTGGTGGGGATCGTGGTGGGGAGAAGTAGTAGGGGAAAGAGTTCTGAGGGTTCGCCATAGTGGTCCGATTATTATCATTATTCAAATAATGATAATCCATACTTTTTTCTCTTTATTTAATTTTATATACATTTTCACTTAATTATACGTGATGCTTTTATACAATGAGAAAAGGATTTATCTTTTACGGGCTATAACAGTTTTAACTATGTGATCCAAATGATGCGTCAGTAGATTGTCAATTATCGTTGTTTTTGTACAAGTAGGTAATTCGTTATATGAATTATTCGGCGATGTTCGTTTTTCGGTAGCTCTCTCTCGTATTTTCGCACGCTTCGTGCGAATATTACGGCGTATGCAGCTCGTTGTAAAAATGGATGTTTCTGATGTTATTGCATCTACAAGAGAGTCTCTGCACTTTGTTACCTCGTTGCAAACACGGCGAAGCCACGAGATATTTCTGTTTATACGGGCTTGTAATAATGACAGTATGATAAATTGCTCTTTTGTAAAACAGAATATCGGTAACGAGCGATGTGCAGGGTCTTCTTCATCCTCTATGTTGAAATGATTTTGAAAATCGTGCCAAGAACGACCGTCCATAGTTAAACAACCATGGATATAACATTTGAAGCTAATCACAGGCCGTAACGTACCGTTCCGACAAATATCAAGGCCCACCCACACAGGTTTCGTCCCAAAATTATTTAGCTTATAGGCGAACGGTATCAGTAGCGCACGTAGATTCTTAGCACGTTTCGCATACATCGCAGGACTTAATGATTTGTTGACGGTTTGAATTCCAGATTATTGAATTTTGTTCCACGATATTCCATGGCCAAATTATTTTCACGGGCTGCAGCTATCATCTGCTGAAATAGCTGATCGTCTTTTTCTAACAGTTGGACGAATCTGGCTGGTAGGAAGCACGCAAATGTGTTTTCCACGTCGATGACGATACGTGTGCCCCATTTAGTTTGAACGGTTCTTATGTCGCTGATGCTGTAGTCTTTTTTGAGCTCTAGTTCCGATAACTTTTTCACAGGTAGAAACGCGGCCGTTTGTCCCACTTTGTTGATTCGTGCGAAATCCATCGTGAATATCGAGTTCGTCAAATTTTCGTGTTAAAGAGAGAAATTGCGATCACGCTTGTATTACTGCTTTGATACTCGCAATGTCGTGTGAAAGTGCTTCTATTTGTCGCTTTAATTCGCGTCGTTTTCTCAGCATACACCTCAAATGACAGCAAATGAAAGTCTTTAAGAGTTTTTGAAGTTTACTTCGATATCTGACCACGGTTTGATCGCGAATGATGGTCGTTCTCCCGGGTCTAACTTATACTCTGCAATCGCCCCTCCACTAGACCTCCCCCCCCTATAAAGATTACTCATTTTATTAGAAATACCAAAGACAAAAAGAAATCTGATCGTCTACATATGATACCCTATAATGATAACTCATTTCCTTAGACATAACAAAGGCAAAAAGAATTTTTTTTTTTCCTACCGATTCGAAGAATCGATGGTTTGATGCACATTCCGCTTGAAATATGATAGTTGCTAAAAGTGACTTTTGTACCCAAAGAATGCTGACTCCAAGGCGCGTGATCGCAGTTCAAGGATAGGTAGAAAAAATAAAACGTGAAAAATTTCAATGTCGATTTTATTTCATACATTAAAATTAGGTTCATTATTGCCGTACACGGGAACAACAGTTCTGTATACAGTGTAAGTTTTTATGATTAAAATTATTTGTACCACAGCCACCACCAACCGCAGAGTCCATATTGGAAACTTTGCCCCCAGGGCTTAGACTTTTCGCGTTTTTTTATATACGCATTATAATAATCGTTCACTGTTTTATCGTTTCGGGATAAATCATCTGAAAATACGCTTCGGAGCTTATTAATACCAAAGCCAGTAGATATATAATGAAGAAAGATAATGCAATACTGTCCGCAACACTGCGAATCTGGACCCTGAAGCTGAGTAGCGTTGCATCGGAAAAGCTTGCAGTTTCTTCGGAGTCGGATGAGATGCTGCGGAACGATTGGAGGGATCCCGTAGCTGTCAAAGTATCGTCCTTCTCCAGTTCGATCGACGTACATGGCGACCCAGTGGAATCCGGGCAATTTGTGCCCATCGGTATTAACGACAAAAGCTGTCGGCCACGTCCACACCTTCGGGATACGATCGGCTGGGTATACGCCTATCGTGTGGTCTGGTATGTTCCGCAAGGCCTGCAGAATTTCTAGACTGTTCATAGCAGCCTGAAGCGGAAGGTTTATTTTTCTTTTCCTCGCGAGGCCCGTCGAAGCTCCAGCTCGTGGTCGTTCTATATTCCCATAAGGAGTCGATGCGATCTTTAAGACAAAGCCAATCTTTTATTTGTTTTGCATTATTTAGCGCACATTTGTACGTGAGATTGTTATGTAGCGATCCGTGGTATATGCAACGAGTGTCGTCCTGATGAAGATAGCGGAATGAAGGAGCCTCCTCCTCCTTCTCTAAATTTATAATGAAGCAACCTGTCAGTTGCGCCAGGTACTCTGATTTTATTGAACCCCTTGTGAATATTCGATCAGATTGTTCCGCAATATTTTTCAAAATTGATTCCATATGTTGCGACGTTGTATCGCCCTCACGCCATTGTAAACCATGATGATTTCTAGTCAACCAGGAATTCTGACGCTTCAGCGCCGGTGATAGATCCTCATTATCGTGAGGTGAAGACACAAGCCAATGAGCGGTGTACGGCCCGTGTAGGCAAATGATCGCAACTTCTTTCGGCACAAAACGATTGTTTTTATCTCGCAAACCCTGTATATCGATTGCGATATTCATGATGCTTTCTCGTTGCTCTCTCTGATAATACTGTTCAGCTCTTTGCGTCACGGAGACCCAGCTCGGCGGATACAAATTCTGCTGACTATCCAGAAAAGTCAACGATTACTTGTCTGGATGAGTCAATCTCCAGCACATTATCATACTCGGCGTACACAATACAATTTACCGTTGATGCGAGAGCCTTTTCGAATCGTACTTCTATTCTAACACTGCCGTGTTTTACCAAATTCCAATGAGTACTGCTGTTTGCTGATAAATCGGGCGTAAGATCAAACGCAAAAAGGCAATACCCTTCGGGGTAGGCCTCCCGTGAAATAAAATTACCTCCATTAAGAAAGTGAATACCCGTTCCGGAGAACAGAGTATGATACGCGTCTACGTAAAGCTTCGATTTTGTAAAGTCGGGCTGCAGAGCCTTTGACGGTATTTGCATACCATCCACATACAGCGATAGATAATTGATTTGATAATTTTTAAAATTAAACGGGTTTTTATCGAGACAGCCGTTGAACGCTTTATTATCGACGAAACCGATGATGATACGTTTTGGTAGCTGGCCGAGGATTACATTCTCGAGAGTTTCGCCATGTACTCCGCTATGCATGGATATAGCCTTTACCTCCACACGTGTCAGGGGGTATTTTGCCGTAGCTTTGCACAGAGTTCTTGCATGTGCTAAAAGTATACCAGGTGCTATCTTGGCGCGACGTACGAAAAGCGACGCTTCGACAATATGTATTTTATAGTCTGTCGTCCCGCCCATAAGGCAAAATGAATTATTCGTGCGTACGAGTCGCAGACGCATTTCAACACCGTTCAATAAGAATCTCTCTTGATTAAAGACATCGCAGTGAAGATGACCGAGGAGATCAATAGTTTTTCCACTGCTAAGAAGGTCTCTGCGGCTAACAAGCCCACCGTTGGCTGCATCCGTATCCTCCATTTTTCCCGGTGTATTGGCGAACCAGAGCACACTCGTAAGGTGAGAGTTTTTTGCGCCGTCTCCATAATTTAGCAGTGTTTCAATGTATGCTATGTATGCATACGCGTTATTCGGGGGCGATACAAGTTTCTGATTGAAAAACACATCTACTTGATTAAACATTGAATGCATCAGATTATTGACGGGGCCTATTTTTATCGTTGAATCAGGCTTCTCAGCCAGACACTGTATTTGAACGCGCATGCTCAGCATGGTGTGAGCAAGATCAATGTATTCATCACCCCGACCAGGTACGACAAACTCAATTGGTAAATCATCCGTTAAAGATAAGATCGGTTTGTAGTACACCCATTGTGTTCCCTCGATGGTGGTTTGTGTAGGAGGCAGTGTAAATAGCTCGAGCTCTGACTTTAAACACTCGCAAGAGTGTGTGTGTAAGAAAGCTATATTTACCCTCACTCTCTATGCGAAAATATCAGCCACCGTTCGTAGAGCCTTCCTCTTCTTGGTTGTCCTTCTCTTATTTATCCTCCTCTTTGCCGTTGCCCGCTTTCTCGGTTTTCTCGATGAAGACGTAGCTTTCTTTCTTTTTTTCACACGATGGATACGTCGCACACCGCGGCCGGAAATGGAATTCCGAGATCGATTCATTTTTGCCATTTTATAGGCAGAACCCTTCATGAGCGTATCAATTTTTTCCTCCGCCTTTCGCTTTAGATTTTCGCCAGACTCACGTAGACGGGTTTTGAACGCTTCTCTTGGCCGTACACCATTGTCCATTATATCGGTGGCAACATTAACACCGGCACGCAGAGCCTCCTCGCCGACAGCCCGTGCTCCATTCTTCAAAAGAGGTATAATACGGCGGAAAAGGCCACCGAGAAAACTGCCAATCCCGTGGCCCCTTCGATTCTGTGAGCCTATGTACACGTTACTGATACCCCCATATCCGGTCCGAGCACCACCTGTCTGCATATCAAAGTATTCATCGTAATAAGTCATTGCGACGACTTCTCTAATCCATACGCTTGAACTGTAATGTCACCGTCAGCGTCCCGTACTCAAATGGTATCGGCTGCCCAAACTCATCCCTTATATCGATATCGATCGATTGAAAGTTTGTATGAAGCAGAGGTACGTAGCGTGGTGGCAAAAAACCTCTAATCTTCACAGAGCCGTAATTGTTGCTATCCGCGGTATAAGATGGTACAACACGTAACAGAGGTGCATGCACATCGCCGGTAATGTAGGGTTCACAAATATCCGTATAAACGAATAACATATCGGGGATAGCATTAGTTAGGCTGGCAGGTCGTGCGCCTGTATAACCAACATCTCTGAATGCTGGTGGGAGCGCCACACTGCTGGGTGTGGTAAATCCTAAAATCTTGTTGAGCCTTGGTGAGAAATGGAAAGCATGAATTAAATTTTCGCAAGAATCGCAGATACGGGTCACTCGGACGTAGCCATTGCGAGCGCGCTCAAATAGTAAACGACCAGCAACGCCCTGTAGTTCATTTATTACTTCGAGCAATGAGTCTATACTCTTATATACACCGGGTGGAACATACACGCAGCTCTTTTCAAAGTCAATAGCAGAAGAGTGAATACCCTGTTGTACTTTATACAGTGCGGTCTTGATGAAGTTCTGCTCGTCTTCCTGAGGTATATGCAGAATCGTCATGGGTATATGTATTTCTGTAAGTCCAACGGCCCAATTGCCTTGCAAGGATACGTGCTGTGGCAATCGTGTGCTATAACGCGTTGTCGTATTTTCCGGGTAATATTTCATACTGCTGTTGCTCGGTAAAACGATATAAAATTCGTCTCTCATCGTGATTTTTTAGTTTTTTCGGTAATGGTACGAACTCTCGATAACTCGGCCTCGTAAAAAATACCGTCAATATCTTCGCCGTGAAGATCGCGTAAAAAGTACACCGTCGGCCAACTAGTCGTCGATATGCGATGAATTTTTAACAGCTCGCTGCTCCAGCCGCTCTCGTAACCTTTTGCAAAGGCCGCTTTTGCACTACTGATTCGTACAACATCACCGATCCCGTATTTAGGGATGTGTTCTCGCTCCGAATCCTTGTAACGCTGCATCAAATTAGCACGAGCTTGAGCTGCAGTGGCAAGAGTCACCGTTACCGGGGCCATTTTTATGCTGCTATGCCGGGCATTATTATATGCAGACACTATATTTTGCAACACATTGATGTATCGCTTCGCGCGAGTATACGTGAAGTATCGCCACATTCTTTCTTTCAATGTTCGATTAAATCTTTCCACAATTGCGGCTTTTATATCAGGATTCCGTGCAGCTCGGAACTGAATATCTTTCTTCTTTAGGAGCTCTTGAAATGCAGCACCCATGAATTCTTTGCCTCGATCCGATTGCAGGCATGCGGGTGATCGGCTATTAGTGGCTTTTTGCGTGAGTATCCGCGTAAAAGCCTTAGCCACAGACGCAGCAGTCTTGTCGCGTAAAGGCTCGACCCATGCATATTTACTGAGCACATCTATGACTACGAGGAGATAGGTATGACCATCGTCGTAATCTTTGATCGAGCGAAGATCTACGAGATTAGCCTCCCAGACATCGTCAATGTTTCGCACGCTGTAATGGCGTCGTGGAAATCGATGTTTTACAGGGCGATGTTTCGTGTAAGCATCCTGTATCTCCAACCACTGCACGGTCTTTTCGCTAGAAATTTTTTTTCGCGTTGCGCGTAATAATTTTGCAGCGCCCGAGAACGATGCTTCGTGGGAGGGATTATAGTACAGCTTTTCCAATGTTTTCATGGTTTAGAGTTATAGGTTCGCCCAAATTACACGATTCTTCTTCTTCTTTTTACACTGGCCAGCGCCTGTTTGCTCCCTCTCAGAGGTACTGAAGAGCTCATAAATACTGGGATCGGTGGATTCGTCGCTACTGTGATTGGCTCCCGCGTCGCTCAACGACAAGTCGTGGGAGTGCACTGGTATTTTTCTTTTTTTCCGAAAAGGCGTCGAGGTGGGCACATCGGACCTCCACAGATCCTGGTTTCCAACAAACTCGCGTGGAATTTTTTCCTCTTTTAAAAATCCTGCAAATGTATGACCCCCCGCCAGCGTTGAGATTTTCCTCGCGCGCATAGCATCGTTTATAAGATCGACAATATTGGAGTCCTCGATTTCTTTGCCTGCGATGGAGACGGTGCCTGTAGGATCCCAGCAAAACTCTGTTACTGGTACAAGGCGTAAACGACGGAGCAATAGTTTTGCTTTGTTGCGATATTTTGTTGGGACACTCTCAACGATCATAGAGTCGTTTATGCGTGGAATTTCAGCGCCTTTTCCACTATTCCCCTCCTCCTCTATAGGTGTCGTGATGTAATCATCTGTTACGTCCTGACCCTCGATTTTTCTCATCTCGGCCAAGAAAAGCGCGGCTTTCCCTTTAACACGTTATTCGAGATAAAATCGGCATTGGCCAGGTTATTGCCCTGTTTTGAGCCTAACCTTGCGGAAAATTGCTCAGGATGGGCGGAGAGTGCATAATTTGGTAACAATGGCAAATTAAAATAAAATCTCACGAACAAAACTCTTTGATTTTCGCGAGATACATCGGAAAATACTAATAAATTGTAATTCGGCAAAATCGGACAAATAAACTCGTAATATAAAGGGACAAAAATTGTTTGATCACATTAAATAAATTCTGAATAAAATGGGAACTAAACTGTTACTGACGCGGAAGAAAATAAACTACAGGGCCATCCTCAAGATAAGCCTCCTGGGGTTTATCCGCGCAAACTGCAAGGACAAACGAAATTATCGCGAGCACTAAAATGACCCCTACTACAACGACAGCTATCTTTAATTGGAAAAGGTCCATGGTCGATTGACAGAACAACTGTCACAAAAACAAAAATCAACTCAGAATTTACTCAACCACGTCTCGATTGAATTTTTAATTACTCAAAGAAATTAAAAAATCTCCGAGAATGAATTTAACCACGGATAATGCATAAAATTTATATTGGAAATGAATATCAAATGATAAACACAAAAAATCACTATTGATCCATTAGTTTCCGGAACAAAACGTGAATGACTCAAATGAATTTAACTCGCACATATTTCACTGAATTTAAAAACATGAGCACTTCCTAGGAGAAAATAAATTCACACGAAAAAATAATCCTACCATTGATTGAAACACGAACAGGTTTTTCGAAATGATTTACTCGGAACATTGAAATAATCGAATTGCACAAACAAAAATAAAAATAATTTTAAAGGACGCGAAATAAATTGGACAAAGAATTGAACTTAAACATGAGGAAGATAAAATTGGGAAAATGATTTTGATCAGACACTTTTCGCAAAACTGAAGTTAAATTGAGATGACTTTTCACAAAACTGAATTTAACACAACAATCTGAATTTCCATAAAACACAAAAATCTGAATCTCCATAAAACTGAATTTAACACAAAATTCTGAATCTCCATAAAACTGAATTTAACACCAAAAATCTGAATCTAAAACGACAAAAATAACGCGAAAAGGGAAAACAACGACGAAAATATTTCATAGACCTTCAACGGTGAGTAACCCGGTAGTTTCGGTTACGGGCCTCGAGCCGTCATGGGGTGTCGACCGGGGTCGGAGACACCGCGCAACACGAACAAAGATATACTGACACATGCGAGAAAACATTTTGAGATACTTACTACTTCGATGATTATGGAAACAGAGCAAAGGTAAATCGACGGTGATGATTCACACAAACAATGGTAATAGCAGACGAAATGATGCACCGATGACAACTAGAGGCGAATATGATAACAAACAGATGGATGCAAATTGGAATAATCCGACGTAGCTGATAGTGGTATTTTGCGACGAAAATGAAAGAAAACCGTGGAAAAATGGAACGAAAAATAAGCGGTGAAAAAGAAAAAGTTCAATACTATAAATCTCCACTGATTCAATAATTTTATTTGGAAGGAAAACAAAAGACAAAACAAGTCTATGGTCTTGATACTCTACAAACGGTATTCCGGAGACAAGAGAAAAATTCTAAAAAAAAAAATGAAAATGAGGCTAAATGATAATAATCTGACCCGACGGACAGCGATTTCGCGTAAGAATTTTTCCGGATTTTTCTGACATACCGCGACTTCAAACTAAGATCTACTCTGGCCTCCGACTGCCAGCGATTCGTTACTTAAAATTTTCTTCCGACTCTGACGAACATTCCGCCTACTTAAGATTTCTCCCCGATTCTAACGAACACACGCGGGCTCATTACCCGGTCTTATATAGGGTACTCTAGGATGGCTTAGTTTCGGCGGTGGGGAGGTACGCCCTTGGACGCCTTAGACGCTCCAGGCTCCTCCGCCGCCTCCACCTCGCATCCCCGATGATCCCCTGGAATCTATATAATCGAAAATTTATACTTATGATTAACACGAATTCATCCTTATAATATAATATTCACTCCTGCATTCCTTTATAATAATTATTCCATTATTACCTAATGATCAGAAAACGAATTTCTCGCACATACGCCGTCTTTTCATGAAGACGCTCACTCTGTCTCTCTCATACTTACATATTTCGTATTTACTTTCTCACTCACTCTATCCCTCGTTTTGGAGGTTCCACACAGCGGAGGAGTAAACCCCTCTTCTTCATTCTGGTCACTCTCTCCTTCTCATCCCTCCATGCTTGCATTTGAGTTCTCCTACGGGCCACGCGTTGACCCGTCATAGGCTCTCGATGTCACACACACATACATACGCATCCATTCGTCTTTTCCCATTCGTACTCTCGTTCGGTTTAAACTTCTCCTCTGTTTCTCTGTATCTTTCTCGCTCTGGATTTCGTTCGATCTTTCCTCTCATTCTATTCATTCCTATTTCTTTTTAATCATTGACCATGCGGAGGTTCGGATGCAATGGTGTATGTCATGCTATTTCTTTTGGATTGGAATTAATTATTTCCAATAATTATACGAAAGAAAATTATTTTAGCGTATCCAAACTACTCAAAATTCTCATAATTAGTAACCAGTTATTCAGATTCTACATTTGTTACAACAATTGAAAATTCTATCTATATACTCCGGATCCTATGCAATTTTATAATTCCGGCTTATCATTTCTCTTACTTGTCATTACAGGAAAGATCTATCTTCATGCTCACGCAACAATCACACATACATTTACTCATCAAACTCGTAATTATTATAGGAAAAGGATTCGTTCACAATTTTTATTTCCACATAAACCTTTACCCATGCATTACGAAATCTCCTGAAATCTTTGAATTTGGTCGTTGTTAATTTAAAAGGAAAACGTTCATTAAATAATGCGCTTGCTACGCTTTTGGAGTCTTTGTTGGATTCGATGCCGAATTTTGGTGTCGCCCCTCCATCGTAGGCGAGAGCTTGGATTCGTATGTCGATGGGACATACGCCTTCGGAATCCCAAGACTTGGGACAAAGCGCTGCTTGCTCTGTTTCTTTGGCTATAGACTCGGCGTTCTCTTCGTGCAGCATAAACATTCAGTGCTCATTAAATTGGAGTCCAATAACAGTCCAAGCATAAACAGATATTCTCAAAAGTTTGTTTAATTTTGGTCGTCGATGATTGGGTGTTTCGCCGAAATCTTTCTTCCATCGAGTCTCCTCGACTCGACCAATGCGTTAATTTATCGATCACGTGCAGAGCTCATGTAGACCACCCATGAGAATTATCCGATGACTTTTTCCAGACGCCATTCCCAAAAAGTCGTAACAAGGCTAAAACCTCCCATAATTTCGGAGCAAGAAAAAAAGAAAAACAACAAAGATTCAAAGAAAAATTCACATCTCTTCGACCAATTTCGATTCATGGAAATCCCGACCTAGTTTAAAATAAAATTGAACATTTAAATGCAATAATCTATCATCTAACGCCACCTTTACCATCACCGATGACCTGACCCAGGTACCCATGCTCATTCTTGATTTTACATTTTTACATCCGTTCACTCACGTACTTTCGGGAATTTAGTTCATAAAGTCTTCATTCGGGGATAAGGAAAAAGAGGATCACCGGTCACTTAGCTTTAGATGAGGCATACACGCTCTGTCTCTCCTGCTTTCCTTCTCACACACACCCAAAGAGACCGCCTGTGGTTCTCACGGAGGCAAAGACTTTGCACTCAGCCTGTATTAGTGTCCCATGCACATTGCTTTTCGTTGTGCACAAAGGCCCACCACTTCTGAGTAATCTGATGCCATGGCCAAAGATTTCTTCAGCATCGACGGATGTTTTTCTTCACGCCCGACGATAGACGTTTTGTTATAAAGAGTTGCGATATCGACGCCGCCATGGCGTCACCTCTCGATAATTTATGCTCACTTGAGACCATATTCGTGTCGACGACTTGATTTGAAGACAGCCCGAACTATTCGAGTTCTCCAGAGAAAAAAAAAAACGTTTCTCTCGTATGACCGGGTCCCTTTCCTCGTATTGAATTTTATTGAGAATTACAAGATATAAGTAAACTCAAATCGATGCAAAAGTCCCGAAAGTCGCGGGACGTAACACATCATTTTTTGCGAGTGCACGATGCTGCTGCGCTCGCTCATTATCGGCAAAATGGAGATAACGCTGCAACACCGCGAAATACGCCGACCACTTTTCCCTCTCATCCTTGTACGAATTAGAATTCAGAATATCGTTCATCTGAGTGTCCAATCTACTCAGTGTCGTACCAAGGGTTTGCACTGTTTGCTGCTGTTGCCGTTGAACAGATTCCGTTTGTCGATTATTCTGCACGCCTATATGCTGAAGATTCTCTTCAGGCACGAGCACCATTTTTCTCGCATGCTCCATTATCCACTGCCGCCGATCAAACGTGACAAGAGCGTACCCAGTACGGGGGCGAGCAGCATCGGTAGGAACCCACCGTTTTGAACCACAAAACGTTTCTTGCTCTTCCAACTACCGCTTTTCGCAGCTAGTCGTCGAAGAATAGATGCGTGGCGACGAAACTTTTTTCATTGTTCAGGCTTCAAAGGCACGTTACCACGTAGAATGTTTAACGCACACTCAAAAATACAACGAATTATTCGTGGATCGGCTTTACGCAAAACGGCGTCTCGCTGCTCCTTGTTGAGATGCTGGAGTGCGTGCAATATTGCAACGTGCTTCTTGCAGAGAGAGGACCTGTTACCCGCCATCACAGCCGCAAGACTGATACTTCTCCGGCTGTTGCGGTGCTTTTTAACTTTTTTCGCGGCACGTAAACGAAATGCTGTGGATCATCAGGGAAAATACACGTTCGAAATCTACAGTTATCAAGAGTCGATTGTTTCAAGTCCAAGAGCAGATAACCGTGTGGTTTGCTCGTCGCGTCGTAATAAACTTCCTGCAGAAATCAGGGGTTTTCGGGGTAAACCTGACGCGCCAAGTGCTGTATTTGAGCGCGATCTCGCGGATTTTTGAAAACTACTATATAATTAGCGTTCAGCGATATATCCCGTTGCCCGTGGCCCTGATGAAATAAATTTTGTGTTATAAAAAACACGCTCAAATTCTTATGATGACTACCCTTGGTGAAGAGGTCGACAACGCTATTGTTCGATGCCTCGCGCATCAAATCGTCAATAATTATAAGTTTTGCACGCGGATCGTTTGCATAATCCGAGGATTGCGGCAAACCTTCGCGAAACTCTATCGAAGAACCGTACTCCATATACGCTTGTTGCCACTCGGAATAATAGAAAATAATTCGTTGAAACGGTTCACTATTCAAATGCGAAATTAATATCAAAAACTTTTTCACAAAGTATGTTTTACCGCAGCCCGTGGGCCCGCAAACCATCGCCGTCCAAGGATGTTTCCACCGCACATCCATTTTTGCGAATGAGCACAATCTTCGTATTAGCTTAAACATATATAGGGTTCGAAGAGACGAATATACGTAAGAACATAAAGTTTTATTTATATACATTATTTACAAAGTAGTGCGAGGTCTATATCTACATACATTATTCTTTATATCCGTAAGGAAGAGTGCCATATTCGCCATCTCGTCTCCGTTTGACGCTCGATGGTTTGCATGATTTGGTTTCAGGACGTGTGACGACCTGATGAAACGCCGTGCGCCGTATAGCGTCATACTTTAGCACAACAGGCTCGTCTCTCTCACTGGTTATAAAGGAGCGCACTGAGTTATAATTAATTAATCCCTTGTTCGCAAAATTGAGCGTTATCCCTTTTACTTTACATACTTCTTTTTCCTCTCCATTGGGAGTGCATACGATAAAAGAATAAAATTTTGGTCCGCCTGAAATGAAACTTCTAATATAACTACCTTCCCCATAAGAGCTCAGCTCATCTGTGAGATCCCCTAAGAGCGGCCCCGTTGGAGGCTCGTACTCGTCTTTTTCTTCGTGCGATACGTAAATTACGGAATCGGTATCACAGTACAAAGCACGATGACCCAGACGCTCTAGGTAACTATAAAAATTCAGGCGGGCCTGGGCTGTGGTGTATGCTGCTACTACGGCGTTCGCTATGCTGGATGGTATAACAGCGTCACTGATTTTCGTGTAGCTTACATACAATATGTCGTTATTTACGGGTAAAATCCCCGTGATTTCGTACTCAGGGCAAGTCAATAGTTCCATAAGCTTTTTACGCGTCGAAACTATTTCTGTCTGCGGTAGATTTTCCCGCTGCCCAAACTTCCCCCAAAATGAGTTGAGGCATAGCTTTGCGACAGATCGCGGCCCCGGATTTTTAGCTATGGCGTCGCGATTTAGCTTGATTCCTTCCGATCGTTCAAAATCGGCTATATGGAGGTCTTGCGCAGCGTTATCTTCGGAGCAATTGTCGGGCCACCCACTGGCTTCTTGTTTGATTTTTAAAAACGTGTTAATGTATTCGACAAAGTGGCCCCCTGTCTGTGTATCGCGATTGAATTGTGTCGTTTCATATTGCCAGATTTCAGTCACGTCTATCACTCTGTATCCGCATGAAACGGCTTTTCGCAACTCGTCGACAACCCATGTACCCTTGAACACGCGCTCTACAGGGTCTTCATGTGTGCATACATCCTGATGCATAATCTCACAACAGCTTCGGCATAAAGCAAATAATAACCGGTTATGCATACGCACTGGTAATACGGGGTGGTATAGATTACGAGGCGGCAATACGGTGCATTTTACGAGGCCCTCAACGAGAGTGAGATCGGTGTTATCAGGGCCTGTTAATTCCATGCACTCGTTACCCACGTATACTTTCGGATGGCCCACCGGGTATTTGCCGAATTTACAGATATAGGGGTGCAGTGAGCAGACGTCTACGTAGCGTATTTTTTCCGTAGCGTCAACGTCGTAGAGCGTAACCATATTTTCTGTTCGTCCTACGAAAAAAGCATCACGAGGATTGAGAGGCTCTGCTGTAACTAAAGGGTTATCTTGCAGGAAAGTTCTCATCTCGGCTGTCGAATTTAACAAACGGTCATATTCACACTCCCAAATTTCTGTGGGCGAATGCCCTCCCGTTTGAATTCTATCAGTTACTGCTGTTGTTCTCTCGAAACGCTCGTCCATGGATATTCCATCGCTTTGTCGACTGTCTCTGTTTGTGGGATAGCAACGTGGGCAACCGTGCCAATAACAACCGTGAAATTGTAATACATGAGCCCCGTTAGGAGTCTCGTAGTATCCATCTACCAAGAGATTTTGCGGTAGTCTAAACTCGCGTGATCGGCCCGCATGAATAATACGAACACCCAGTGAGTGCTCCATCCACGATAGCCATGAAACCGCTTTTTTCGATTGATTTTGCCCCCATCTGTATCCCCCCGTGGGTATAATGCCTATTGAATTATCTTTCAAGAAATTTGTTCGAAAAACTCTGAAGCAGGCTGATGCTATTGTTGTACTTTCATTAAAAGGGCAGACGCGACCGCTGGTAATGAACATGTTGCGAAAAGCCATACACGCGCGTCGCAAAATCGTGACATCTGTCTTACAATAGCTGATAAGCTCTTCCGAAAAAACGAATACGTAATTTTTGTCTTTTGTTTCGCGATACCAATCGAGAAATTTCCGGCGCTCATCGGCGCGCATGTGGAAAAGTGCCTTTAACGATAGCACCGGTAAGCCCGAAGGCTTTCGGTAAACCGCTCAGAGGCATGTGAAAGTAATTCAAACTATCGAAAAATACGAGCTTTCCGATGCGCATCGTAATAATTTTCGTACCGTTCATGATTAGTGTGGGGAGTGAGTTTTTTTCTCTTCGATGAAATAACGCAGGGTCAATTGAGCGTCGAAACCCCCTGCATTATGGGCGATACAGATGGTACGCGAAAAACCTTCGAGCGGCTGCATGGCTAGTTCGACAAGCTGGGCTACGGGGCTGTGACTAAACACAAATTCGTGTTCCCCGCAATGCTCGCATGGTTCGGTTATAGAGTCGTTAACGCAGCAAAACGTGCAAACGCGCTGTGCCACGCAAAGATTTGGTTCGTGTACAAGAGTAGTCGCATCACCCTTCACAGGTGTGCTCTGCTGTGTTTCAAAATCATAAAAAATGAATAGTACTTTTTTCAAGTCCGGAGTACTACGAATCGGTTTCATGAAACACAGATGATTACTAGGCTGATGAGATTTGCACGTTTTGCAGAAGCCTACCCCGCATTTATGCTTCTCTTTTCTTTCTAATGGCCTTATTGCTCGAAAGCAGTTACGGCACCGTTTGAGAGATTCGCGAACGCTAGCCTTTCTACACCTCATGGTCACCAGCGGTGCCTTATGCCTCTGTAAATACGCCTCTCCGAAAAAATCGCGGTTGCATGCTTCGCATCTGATTATATTGCGCGATCGCGTATCGCACGTCTGTAACCCCCAGCACCGAGGACATTTTTTTTTTGAACATCTATGACCGAATCGCCGATATGCTGTGTTACATGATGAACAAAAATCTCTACTGCCTACAGCTGCTCTGAGATTTAGAATAGGTTCGAAATGATGTGAACGCTCGTAATACAAAATGTACAGGGTGTGCTAAATTGTGCCTACGCTGTTCAGAACACCCTGTCTACCGTCAAATAGCGGCTCCTCCCCGCGACCCAAAGTTAAAAACTCGTAAACGACAATAGCAAAGCCTTCTCGTGCCAAATAATCTTGATAGCGCGTAATCTCGTATACACCACAGCCCTCTACAGGTACGCGGACATCTGCTTCTCTTGTAAGTTCGAGTGCCGCTTGTTTTTGTGCAACCCCATTAATTCGTCTAATACGCTGCCATTTATCATGAAGGCTACCCGACCGTATTTCACCTCGTTCTGCGTATGCGCGGGCTGCTACCAGCGAACGCGGTAAACACAGATTGTCAGTGTTTCGGATCGAGAGAATCAATCGTTTTGCGACAGCCTCGTATGTGAGACCTTTCCGACCGCGCCCTTCCACCCCCTTGACGGCGCACATTTTTATCGTGCACGAGTTATCGATGTTCAAAGATGACGCACTTTGTGCCACGCTGCTTATGAATTTCCATATATCTTCGAATACATAATCGCGGGCCGGTCGGAAAGATAACCACACGGGCCCGTGCGGCAAGCTATTCGCTGTAAATGAAACGCCTACATAATCGCCGCCCTCGCAGGAGCTCATGATGTGTGTTAACAGATCACGAAACGCACCGTTGAGCCAGTCCACCACGCTAACTCCAGAGACTGGTTGACGAATTTGCAACGACGTTTCACGCCCCCGTATTTTGAAGCGCTTGAAGTACCTCGTGTAATCACCGATGATCTCAAAATGCTTTCCCGGCGGGTGTATTTCATGGAGCGGCTCGCTTCTTGCTGCAGTACGCTGCTTGCCTGACCCACTTTGCAACTCTGGAAAAAGAGACATGTATTAGATTCTAGAGCTGATTAATATGAAATTATTAAATTTTATCAATATTTGTACCCCTCGCGCATCATAGTACTGCTTAAATAGACCGATATCACCACTCAAACAAAGATGCTGACGAATACCCTGTTACAAAAGGACCCACTTACTTACATGCATAATTAATTTTTTCATGTGTAAGAAAAATTATTTACCAGAGTCGTCATCCGTCACGAGCATTTGAAGCCAATCGTCAGCTCTTTGAAACGCTATTTCCTCGTCTCCCTCGTTCTCGATCGGATATTCCCACAGCTGATTTTCGCGATGGTCAAAAACATCATCAGGGTCAGAGGTTGGGGTTGCTCGTCGTCCAGAATGACATAGGCCTGATGGGCCTGGTACAGCAGCGTCTATTACCCTCTCCCTATCTATGCCCTCTGGATAAATTTATAATTTAAAATTGACGCCGCACCAATTTTTAATTATTTTTTACACCTTAATTTCAACTTAAGGAAAGGATGCTCGATACTTGAAACCGTACTCGTAGGTCGCTCATCATTCAGCTCGGTGCTTGACAGGTGCTGACTCGTTGCGCTCCTCTGCTGGCATGCTAATTCCACAGCACAAGCCCCTTCTATAAGAGCTGCTTCTTCATTCGGCGATGCATCCAAGAGCTGTCGATATACTATATTAGGTGCACAACAATTAAAAATAATATCCCTCTGTTAATAGAAGTAGTGCTTTCAACTCATAATTTTTCCAGTAAACGAACCGTGTTAAAATTTCATATAAATGTTTTTCTTACGATAATTATGTAAGGAGAGAGAAAAAGAGGATATTGGTGAATAAGAATACATTTTTTAAATATATTATATGGAAATTCGTAAAATATTTTTTCTAACGATAACAGGCGCTCTGTACCCCTTTAATGAAAGAGAGAGAGACAGCGAGAGGTAGAGAGCGCGGAACCACGCGAAGCATAGCACAAAGAGTAGAGCTCGATAAATAGGGTTTGACCATACTATCGAAATAACAGCCGTGAAAATATTTTTTCAATACGCTTTAAGATCCATACCGCTTTAACGAAAGAGAGAGAGAAAGAGATTTGATTTGATTTAATATATTTCACTCTGGGGTTTAGCCCATAGAGCGGATTCCAGATTGTTTAACAAATATGGTTCATAATACGAGTCTTACATACTATTTCTTACATTCTAACATTGTATAAGTGCGGCCGACGATGTGAGCCGTTTTAGGCGCAGAATTAACGCCAAAATTAAACGTAAATGAGAATTCACGCTAGAATTAACGCTAAAATTAAACGTAAGTAAAGCTTTCTTTGTGATTTGTATATTGCACTTCTGTATTGCATTTCTATGAGATTTGTATATTTATTTATTTATGCACGAAGTAAGTGAGCGAGAAGTCGATTTTTGAAAACACGGAGGGATGTTTCCGAGCGCAAAGATTCAGGGAGACTATTCCAGAAAATCGCCGCGCTATAATCGTACGAGCCCTGGCCTATCACAGTGCGATAGTACGGTACAGAGAGGTCAAGGGCCGAACCCCGAGAGGGACGGTTTGATACCTCACTGCGAAAAACCAGGAGTTCTCGGAGGTGAGACGGGGCGCAGCTTTGCAGCACCGAGCTCGTCAGTGCACCGAGGAAATATAGTCGGCGCTTTTCAGGGTCCAGCTACGCGAGGTTTCGGTACGAGTCCGCAATATGCGCATCACGCGGGAGGTCGAATATGAAACGCAAGCACGCATTCAGAGCGCGCTTTAGGGCCAGGTTTTGCTCCTGCGTGGCGTCAGTCAGTACGACACAGCAGTAGTCGAGGATTGGGAACACAAGAGCCTCAATGAGCCTGGCGCGAAGTGTGCGCGAGAGCATATCACGATTTCTTTTTAATTGGGCAAGCGTGCCGAAGATGTTTCCTCGTATCGCGGTTACCTGTTTTCCCCATGATAATGTCGGGGTTAGCGTGACGCCTAGGCACTTGACCGCGTTCAATAATTTGATCGGCGAATCACCAATTTTAATCGGAGAGAGGATAGAGGTGTTGATGGCGTTCAGATAGCAGGCCGAGCCGGCGATCATAGCTTCCGTCTTAGCGACATTCAGCGTAAGACCATTTTGCACTGTCCAGCGTGACACGGCTTCGAGGTCAGAGTTTAGCCGATCGATGCAGTTGTTCAGATCCCCCGGGCGGCAGTGTATAACGATTTGCACGTCGTCCGCGTACGCCGCGTGTTGAGAGTGCGTCAATACGAGGGGAAGGTCACGTATGAAGATCGTGAAAAGTATTGGTCCAAGGACGGAGCCCTGAGGAACTCCCGACATGACCTCGCCCACAGCAGAGAGCTCTCCATCATCGCGCTTTACCGCTTGCGTCCTGCCAGTTAAATAACTGCAGAACCATCCAATTATTGTGACGAGCAGCCGATGTCATGCAATTTCGATAACAGTAGATAGTGGTCCACTCGGTCAAAAGCTTTGCTGAAGTCGAGGAAGGTTATGATCGTGATCTGCCTGTCGTCGATGCCCGAGCGGATCGCATTCGTGAGTCGAAGGATGGCAGTTTGTGTGCTGTGACCACTACGGAAACCCGACTGATATTCGTCGAAGAGGTTGTTGTCTTCCATATATGCGACGAGTTGTTTTGCTACTATCCGCTCGAGACATTTGGACAAGACTGGTAGCAACGATATTGGACGGAAATCTGACGGCGAAGTTGGTAATGCAATTTTTGGCACTGGGATGATAATGGAGTGCTTCCAGGATGAGGGGAAAGTGGACGTGAGGAGAGACAAGTTAAGGATATCCAATACTATAGAGAGAGAGAGAGAGAAAGAGGAAATCGATCAATAAGAATACTTTTTGAATATTTCGCGTTCAAATTCGTAAAATTTTCTAACGATAACAGAAGCTCTGTATCGCTTTCATGAAAGAGAGCCAGCGAGAGGTAGAGAGAGAGAAAGAGAGAGCTCGGGACCACGCGAAGCATGGCACAAAGAGAAGAGCTCGATAAATAAGGCTTGCCCGTGCTAGCGTAATAATGGCATCGTGAAAAAAATTTCAATACGTGCTGGCGTAATAATGGCACCGTGAAAAAATTTTTCAATACAGTTTAAGTATTACAAATGTACATGATTATTTTTTATGATAGAACAGAACTTACTTCTGATTTCATCGACAATACGCGGACACATGGCGCGTTTTCCAATCCTCGACGCTGCAGCTCTTCAAACACACACGCTAGCACTTGTTGACCATTTAGTATGCCTCTGCTGTAGGCTGCCGCTACGATTCGCAAGGGCGCCCACCATACAATATATTTTAGGCGTCTTATAAGTCTATCGTCCGATAATCGATTCAATTCGTTGCACCATTGCCCGTTACACCGACGACGAAGCTGAGAACTATGTAATACGGCCAAACGCAAAAGATTTAATATACACTCGCGAAGTGCTCGATCTGCCATGATTGATAACGATACGTGATAATACCCTGCTGGCTTGAGACTGATTAATATTGCATCTTGTTCTTTCCATATAAATACTTAGCGCAAGCGCTAGCCTTCTGAGCGAATTTATTCATTTACTTAAATTGCAGCGCCATCAAAAATCGATGCCCCTTGCGGCACAAAAACATGCATGATGAGGAATCAAGATATCAAGATATCAAGATATCAAGATCTCACCACATATGTATATAAGCATTCCAAATGCTCTTATTGTTTCAATGTAACATTATATAGCGAGACTCTGATCAAATTTTTTAGCGCTAGTCTTCTGAGCGAGTTTACTCATTTACTTAAATTGCAGTGCCATCAAAAATCGATGCCCCTTGCGACACAAAAATATGCATGATGAGGTATCAAGATATCAAGATATCAAGATATCAAGATTTCAAGATCTCGCCACATATGTATATAAGCATTCCAAATGCTCTTATTGTTTCAATGTAACATGATATAGCGAGACTCTGATCAAATTTTTTAAACAGCGACTTCTTGGAAAAGCGCAACGAAGTGGAGATCGCTTAGCTTTGATATGCATTTTAAAACTTAATATCATTTTTCAAAAAATATACTTTTACAAACGAGAAATAAGTGGGTGGTCTCAACAATTTTCATAAGTCTTAATGGGTCTTGAGGCCTAAATATATTAAAATTATATTACTATAAAGAGCATGAAGTACGAAAACACATTAAATGAAGAATAAGGAGAGATTCGCAGCAATGAGCAAAGAAGGCATGCAGTCTGCTGATGCTCCGCTGATGGTGCGTTTCACGCACCTCGAGAAATCGAGAAATCTCGTAGTGTTATACCCGAATACTCGGTGTACATCGAAAAATATAATAAAAAAGACCGCTATTGCTGCGATAGAAAGATTCGAGGCATGGAAAAAGATATGCGTCAGAAAAAGAGAGAGAGAAAGAGAGAGAGAAAGAGAGACAGAGTTAGCGAATATCCGCACAAAGAGGAGAGCTCGATAACTATATGCTCGTGATCTCAGCCGTACCTCTTTGCTGACCCTCGGGCTCATATCTCTCTCCAATATTTTTTTCTTCAAGTCCGATCAAATTTTTATACATTAAATATATTATCCTCCATACGAATAAAAAAATGAGCGAATTCGAGCAAGCTTGGGCGACGATGAGACATGCACGTGGTGCTGACGGTGCATTTCGCGCGCGCCGAAAAGTCTTCATAATATTATCCCTAAAGGCGTGTGGAGCTTGCTTCCAAGCATCTGTAGAGCTCAGTAATCGTCGTTCTTTTAATCGTGTAACATCGGGAAAACGTTCTCGCAATGTCAATCGGTTAAAATATTATTCGTTAAAATAATTTATGTGCCCTCAGGATTAACGTGTGTGCTCGTGCTAATAAAAATATTTCATAAAGACGGGACTCACGGAGATAAGTATAACGAATATATCTGTGCGGGTTTGCATTCTATCGTTTTTCAAAATAATTCCTGCTGTAGATCACTCAAAACCTCATTCGTAGGAATATCGGAAAAAATTTTGGAGTGCTAGTACGAGTGTTTTTAAACTCCTTCGCAATTCTACTGTGCGGTGATTTTTTTTCACGGATTCGGAATAAATTTTAGTTACCGAAATAACGAGGGAGAATAGTGAGACAGAGAGAGAGAGAGAAAGAGAGAGAGAGAGAGAGAGAGAGAGAGAATATTGAAAATAATAATAATAATAATAATAATAATAATAATAATAATAATAATAATAATAATAATAATAATAATAATAATAATAATAATAATAATAATAATAATAATAATAATAATAATAATAATAATAATAATAATAATAATAATAATAATAATAATAATAATAATAATAATAATAATAATAATAATAATAATAATAATAATAATAATAATAATAATAATAATAATAATAATAATAATAATAATAATAATAATAATAATAATAATAATAATAATAATAATAATAATAATAATAATAATAATAATAATAATAATAATAATAATAATAATAATAATAATAATAATAATAATAATAATAATAATAATAATAATAATAATAATAATAATAATAATAATAATAATAATAATCCCGTGTCGGGCTTGCTGGTCCCGCATCGGGCGCCTCCCCAGGTGGCGGATAGGGGAACGCTCTTCAGAAATGTAGAGTACCGACCTGTTGGGGGTGGACCAAAACCAGCTCACACACACACATACACTAGTCACAAACACCTACACAAACACGTCCGATTGACATGCCGGGGATGCGAATGGGCGGGGACTCTATAAACGGGTCACCGCGAAAAGCGAATGCTCAGGGTGCCCTATAAGCGGACACGCCTGAGAAGGCGAGTGAGCGGGATCCCTATAAACGGGCTCTCCCAAAATGAACGAACCGGCAAATGTCACAACAATCGGACACTCATTACACGCACACCCAACACAGAGTGATAGCTGTAGAGCCTGACCGTCCCATTCCGTTGCGGGTGGGCTTGGCGCGGGGCATTAGAGGGTACCCCAAGCAAACCAGGCTCGATGCTCCTGGGCCGCTGGCTAGTACAGGGGCCCGGGTCCCCTTAGCCAGGTGGACCTGGCTGCCCTATCAGCCAGTGTATAATCCCCATGCTGTTGTAGTGCCGGGTGGCGCCCGGATAGGGTCATGCAGCAGCAGCAGGGGGGGCCTTGGTGAGGCCACTGGTGCTTCGTCGTGGGGCCGTCGGTGGCGGAGGCAGGGCGGCGGAAGGGACTGCAGTCTGTCCTCAAACTACACATACACACATACACATACAAAGGGACGAACGGGAGGTTAAAAATGAAAATGAAAGCACAAAACAAAGGAAACAGTTTAAACGCATAAAAAAACCCGGGGCCCCCAACCCCAAAGCAGAAGGACGAGACGACGGACGGACGTACGGGACAGGCCTCGTCCGTAGCTGAACGAGCCGAGACCAAGATTAGGGAACAACTGCAGTTGATCCGCGAATGTCTCGTGGAAATGGAGGAGAAGACACGTGTGCAGAGAAACATCAGCAACGTGATCACAACAAACATGGCAAAGATCAGGGAAGCCACGGACGAGGCATGGCATGAGTGCGATCGAATGCATGTGCTCGGTACGGCTGGACGAAGCGGGGAGGACAAACAGACTCGGACTTCACAGACGAAACGGAAACGAGAGACTACGAGTTGGAGCCCGGAACTCACGAAGGCGAAAAGGCCGGCGGAGGGTTCCAATCCCAACTCATGGGCAACGGTCACTCAGAGACAAAAGAGGACGATGACGGACGGGCGGCAACAGACAACAGAAACGCCCACGGCACGGACGTCGACAGACACGGCAACAACGGCCACAGGCACGGCAAAGACAGGCAAATAGGGCCGCTCAACCCGGAGACTCGGCGCTGGCGTGGTCCTGATCAAGCCTAAAGACGGACAAACGTACGCGGACACACTGCGACGAATGAAAGCCGTCGATCCAGCCGCCGACAAGGTGCAGGTCAACGGCTATCGAAAGACCAAGGACGGAAGTGTCCTGCTTCGCGTCAAAAGCGGAGCAGGGGAAAGACAGATCTTCGGGGACAAGCTTCGGCAAGCCCTCGGAGAAGACGAACAAGTGCGGGACATGACAACGAACGTATGACTGGACATACTCGATCTGGATTGCGTCACGGACAAAGACGAAGTGATAACGGCTCTCCAACAGGAGACTAAAGACACGAGAGACCCAAAGGTCCACATTTTCGGACCAAACAGACACGGACAGTGCATGGCTGTCTGCGAACTTGAGGAAGGCGCCGCAAACGCCTTGCTCAAGAAAGGACGGATTAAAATAGGGTGGGTGAATTGCCGCGTCAGACCGAGGATAACCGTGACCAGGTGCTACAAGTGCCTCGGTTACGGTCACACGAGAACTGACTGTAACGGACCGGACAGACGACTATGCTGCTGGAAATGTGGCAAGACGAACCACGTCGGTAAGGACTGTAAACAGGACCCGACATGTTATCTCTGCACCGAGGCGGGGCACGGAAGCGCCGCGCACGTACCGGGCATCGGAGCGTGCGCGGTTTTCAGGGCCGCGCTGGAGGAGCGCAAGACCAAGACTGAAACGAAGGCATGATTGTCTTACAAGGCAACATGCACAGATGCGAGGAAGCACATCTCCTGCTTCCTCAAATCGCCACTGAACACGACGTCGACATACTGATACTGAGCGAACAGTATAGGAACATGACGAACTCGACGTAGTTCCCAAATGACGCGGGCACGTCGGCCATCTGGGTCAAAAACACCAATGCCCGAGTTCTTGACAGTGGAGCGGGAGACGATTACGTCTGGGTGAGGGTGGATGATCTGACCTACGTCAGCGTCTACCTGACCCCAAACTGCTCCGCTGGAGCGTTCGAGGACAAGGTAAATAGACTCGAGGACGCACTGCGAGAGCTACCAGGCGATCTGGTGGTCGCGGGCGACCTCAACTCTAGGGCGATTGAGTGGGGCATGACACGGACTGACAAACGCGGACGGCTGTTATTGGAGATGGCAGCGCGAACAGATCTGACGGTAGCAAACACGGGACAGAAACCGACGTACATCCGACCGGGGGTAGGCTCCTCGATACCGGACGTAACTATGACCTCGGAAAGCATCTCGTCACGGATGAGGCGGTGGCAGGTGGTTGATGACTACACGGCCAGTGATCACCAATCCATCGTCTTTGAAGTGGCGAGACGTACACAGACCCGACGCAACGGACCTGAGCGGGCACCGCGGTGGAACGTACGCAAACTGGACAAAGACAGGTTTTCAAGGGAGCTGCTGGAAGCAGCTGCCCCCGCAGAGGCTATACCTGACGAACTGACGGGACAAAGAAAGACTGAACGACTTGTTGACGAGACGATGAGACTGATGGGACGGCTCTGCAAGGCCGCAATGCCTTGCAAGACGCGCCGACACCCCAGACGAACGACGTACTGGTGGACGGACGAGATCGCCCAACTGCGGCGGCAGTGCATTACGGCAAAGAGAAGGATGTATCGAGCACGGGAAAGACGCCAGCCGTCCGCGGCCGCTCTTACCATACGATACAAAACGGCACGGAAGACGTTGACTTACGCGATTAAGGACAGTAAGAAGCGCTGCTGGCGACAGTTATGCGAGGAGGTGGACCGGGACCCGTGGGGCTTGGGTTACAAGATCGTGACTCAGAGGCTCGGGGCCCGCGGTCCGCCGGCACTCAAGGACGCGACGACAATGGGACAGATCGTCGACGGACTCTTCCCGACACACCCGTGGAGGGGAGAGGTGACAGACGCAGAGGACGGACGCGACGTTCCGGTCTTCACTGAGGAGGAGCTTAATAAAGCTGCGGCCTCTATGAAGATGGGAAAAGCACCGGGACCAGACGGCATACCCGGGGAAGTCCTGCGACTGATGGCTTGCCACAGGCCGGGAATACTCCTCGAGATGTACAATCAATGCCTTAGGACTGGGACATTTAGCACGCGCTGGAAGACGGCAAGGTTGGTTCTTCTAAGCAAAGGCAAGGGAGACCCGGGCGCGCCGTCTTCCTACAGACCACTGAGTCTGTTGGACACGGCGGGAAAACTGTACGAACTGTTACTGCGACCGCGACTAATGGACGCGATAAGAGCGGCCGGGGGCTTGAGCGATAGCCAGCACGGCTTCCGCAAAGGGCGATCGACCATAGGGGCAATCCGGGAGGTCATTATGACCTTCCGGAAGACGGACGAGGCTTGCCACGCAGCAAGACCTATTACGGTATTGGTGACTCTGGACGTGAGGAACGCCTTCAGCTCGGCAAGGTGGGTGGACATCCTGGGAGCGTTGCAAGACGCTCTCGGGGTTCCTCCTTATCTGCTCCGGGTAATGGGGGACTACCTCAGTGACAGGTCGATAACGTACGAGACGCTGGAAGGACAGGTGACAAAAAGGATCACCGCGGGGGTCGCTCAGGGCTCTATACTAGGACCTGACCTATGGAACGTGACGTACGACAGCCTGCTGAGGCTGGAGATGCCGCGTAGCGCATCACTTGTCGCCTACGCCGATGACGTGGCGGTGGTGATCGTGGAGCGCACGGCAGAACTGGCCCAGCTCACGCTGAACCAGGTGATGAGACGTGTGGACAGGTGGATGGTGAGACACGGACTGAGCCTAGCATTGCACAAGACGGAAATCGTAATGCTGACCAGACGACGGATTCCGACGATCATACCGATGGCAGTCGGGACGGAACAGATTGAGACTAGGCGAGAAGTGAAGTATCTTGGGGTGACTCTCGATACAAAGCTTACCTTCTGGGCTCATATCAAAGGGACGGCCGAGAAGGCGGCGGCAAAAATAGCGTTGCTTAGCCGCCTGATGGCAAACACACACGGACCGAGACCGTCGACACGCAGACTGCTCATGACGACAGCCCACTCTATCCTCCTGTACGGGGCGGAGATATGGGCCGATGCGCTTGCAGTAAAAAAATACCGAAAAATGATGACTAACGTACAAAGACGAGGAGCACTGAGGATAGCGTGCGCCTACAGGACCGTCTCGGCAGAGGCGGTACTCGTGGTGGCGGGCGTGATTCCGATAGACTTACTGGCGACTGAACGGAAACGGATTTACGAACGTGACGAAGGGACCGAACGGGATGTCGCGGCAAGACGGGAGAGGCAAAATACTCTAACGGACTGGCACGCACGCTGGATAACGGACACGACCGGACGCTGGACAAGACGCCTGATACTCGACCTGAAACAGTGGACGGAACGGGAGTTTGGGGAGGTAAACTTTTACCTTACTCAGTTCCTCACAGGCCACGGGTATTTTCGGCAGTATCTACGAGACATGGGGAAAGTACGGACAGCGGACTGCAAATATTGCGCACATGCACGAGACGACGCAGAACACACGTTTTTCGTGTGTGACAGATGGACGATACAGAGACGGTACTTGGAACGGACGACCGGGGACATTACACCTGACAACATCATCGGACTGATGTTACGGAACGAGGAACAGTGGACGCATAGCGCCGTATTCGTCGAGGCCATACTGAGAGGCAAGAAAGAGGACGGATGCTTGGAATATGAATGAGCATGGACGGATGCTTGGAATCGAATGAGCTTTTCGCTCATTAATATAGGCACCGGCGGTAATGCTACACTCTATACGCAAGGCGTTCACTTTCAGAATGGCTACGGGGAGATCGGATGTATGCCTTTTATTGGCTACGAGAATACGCGGTGTGAAACCCAAGAGAGAGCCGATAGAATCATTAGGCTTAAAATTTATATCGCGATCACATTCGATTTCACTACGTAGAGTATTGTTATTGGGTTTAATCTTAATAGAAATATTCGGCAACTCTGCCTGCATGTATTTCTCAATATAATCTATTTCATAGCTACCCATCGGTATAGTCAATACCTTGTCTCCCACATAAAGTTTAGTATTACCATCGGCTATATTAGGAATAGAATTGAAGGTTAGTAATTCAATGAGCCCTAAAGTGTAATTTTTGTGGGGTGAAAGTTCGATGGGGGGAAAATATTGAGCTTCAAGTGTAGATGACGTCCCGGAAATAGTTAGTGGAAAACTATCATCCATGACGGCGGCAAATAGTCAACTGATCCTATATTCACCATTATGCACGTTTATATAGAGAATGTTTTTCTTTACCACTTAATTGCTGACAGAGAAACTTTAGACATAAGTGCCCACATTCGACTGTACCATACTTCTGATATCCTTTATGATTATAATTCACGCTACCAACACCAAAATATTTCATCAACTCGACTGGAGGCTGAAGATTGCCGAAACTATCAAAGTACATGACATTCTCCCCCATCTTTTTGTATGCAACCCAGTGTGTACCAGGTCCCATATCCTCATCTAAATTGATAATTGCTGATTCGTATTTTGCCGGCCCACTTTTCGGCAATTTATTTCTCATAAAAACTCCGCGAAAGTGTGGAATTTCCATGATTTTCGCATATTTAAGCATATCAGCATCAGTAAAGGCTTGGGGAGGCAGCGTGACTTTCCGTTTTTTGAACCAAGACCCGTCCCCCTCTTGTACGGTTTTAGATGCAGACCTTTACCCAAAGCAGCAGCTTCCATCATCTTATTATGTCTCTTACTCTCATCCAATTCCCGCTTAGCAGCTTCAGCCGCATTTACAGCCTTAGCGATAGAAGCAGCGCCACCTGACAGTGCTCCAGCAGCACTAAGACCGGCAAACATCGGCAGGAGAAGCGGCAAAAACCCCCCAATTTTACGAGGCGCTGGTAGGATGCGCAATTTACTTTAAGCCTTCTTGCTACCTTCCCGAGCACCCTTTCGACCACGGCTTTTCTCATCAACGATTTTATTCTGTCCCATGCCCAATTTTGTTTTTTTCACGCAATGCCCCATGCCTAGTTTAGTTTTGGCCTTCATGATGTTTGCCACGCCCCAAGCACTTGCTCTCTCGGCAATACCCGCGTCTTTGGCGTATACTCGTTTTCAAGCCTGCTCAGCCAGTACTTTATCGGCCAAAGTTCTCGCTTCGAGGCTAGTTTCTTTTGAATATGCAATATCGTGCTGCTTGCAGGCTGCATCCAATGGATTAATACCTCGATCGCCTCGTGCAAGACGTTTAGATAATTTTGTACCAGGTCCGCAATACTGATACCCAGGTAGATGGAGCTCAACAGGGAGCTTGTCAATCAGACTATTGACCAAAGCACAACCGATCATATCGGGGATGACTGCTCGACTGGTGAATAATCCCTATAAAACCCTATTTATTTTTTTTTTCCCCATTAGTTGTGCTCAGGATGGAGACGGATGAACTGCCTGTAATGAATTTCGATGAATTTATGCGGGGAGGTGAACCGCGCGAAAAACGTCATGGTGATTTGTTGCCTAATTTGTTGCATTCGAGCAGTATTCTGTGGCCCCTCGAACTGTGGTAAAACGAACGCTTTACTCTCCCTCATAATACATCCCAATGGTCTGAGATTCGAGAACGTTTACCTTTATTCTAAATCCCTCAATCAGCAAAAATATACATTGCTCGCACGATTACTCGAGCCCGTGAGCGGTGTTGAATATTTCCCATTCAATGAACACGAACAAGTCGTGACACCCAGCGATGCACACCCCAACTTAATATTTATCTTCGATGACGTGGCATGTGAAAAACAGGATAACATTAGAGCCTTTTTCGCCATGGGACGACACAAAAATGTCGACTGTTTCTATCTTTGCCAGACCTATGCTCGTATTCCTAAACATCTCGTGCGTGACAATACGAATTTTGTGGTTCTATTTAAGCAAGATGAGATGAACCTCAAACATGTGTATAATAATCATGTCAATACTGATATGTCATATACACAGTTTAAAAATAGGTGCTCAGGATGCTGGAATTGCGACAAGTATGGATTCATCACGATCGACAAGGATAGTCAAATGAATGAGGGTAGATATAGACGAGGGTTCGATTCTTTTCTCAGTCATAAGTAAACGTGCATTGGAGACAGTATCATCTCTGACTCGAGGGTATCAACATGAATAAACTTTTGGAGGAGAAGAAAGACGTATTGCGTCAAATTGTCAAAGCGAGCGATGCAATCCGACGAAAACATCGGATGATAAAAATCGGCGAAGACAATGCTGAACAGACAATGCAAAATGTCTTTAAGCCAATAGTCACGCCATTGGAACAATTGGTGATGCGGAAAAACGAGATGTTAGAGATGAAAAAGGAAGTTAAGGAGGAAGTAAAAGATCGTGTTGAAGAAGAAAGAGAAGAAGAACATTTTGAGGATGGCGACCGTGAAGTTAAAGATGATCCAATGTTGAAAGATTTGTCTTTCAAGTCTGCATACGGTGATGAAGAGGGAGAGCAGGAGGAGGATACAGCTGTGAATGTTGATAAATTAATAAATGAGTATGTAGTATTGCTGCAGACAAATAGAAAATCAACCATGGATGTCTCGTACGGTATACGAAACCTCGCTAACAATAAATTGATGATTGGAGATTCTCCAATATTTTTTGATTCTCAGCATATTCGTGTACGAAATAAAAATTATCCAAAAACTGTTGAATTAGCGGAACTGTTGTTCAAAAAAGTGCGCCACGTTGAGGATCTGACATCCGACGATTTGAAAAATTATGAGAACATTGTAATTGCCACGAATGCTCATAAGAAATATTATAAAGCAGATGAAGCAATACGGACGGATAAAAATTTGAAATTCAAGACTTATATCGCGAAAATAGTTGATACGCACACGGGTAAAGGTATGCCAAAGTATAAAGTGGCTAGAAAAGACGCGAGATTCGATTATATTTATTGGGACGATCCCAATGAACTAGTGGACCGCCTACGTTTACTCCTCGCATCTCAAGCAGCCGGAAACTTATCTCACTCGAATGAAATCATATCGATTATTATCGAAGAATTGCGTGAGGCTCAAATCATTTATTAATACATTCATCATCGCAATTCCGCGTATTCACAAAATGAGCGTCGACGTGTTTGGACGGCAGCTGGATAATAAAAGGGCGCTCAATCGCGGTCCTCCGGGCATTGGATTCAATATTACAAAAGACGGACATTACGATTTGGAGAACAAGCGACTCTGCAACGTTGGAATTCCCGAAGCAGGCCACGACGCTATCAGCTTAAAGGTGCTGAATGCTAAAGCCCGAAACGTAACTAAGAACTTACGTGAGGAAATAAATGAAAGTAGAACGCTATTGGTTGAAGGTTTTAAAACTACTATAAAAGATAAATTCGGCACGTTAAATACCGACTTACGGAATAAAATAGAGAGAATTAGTGCGCAAATGACTGAAGATCTTACAACCAAGATAAAAGAAATTCTCAAAACTCCGAATGCTGGTACGAAAAACCTACGAGTGTCCATGCTTAGCATGTTTTCCCAGCTTGACGCTCGATTAAACATCCTTAAGAAAAAATGAGCGAGAAGAAGCGAGCGCTGGTGCAGGAACTACATAAGCCCGCACGCAGAAACTATCCTCGTCGGCATGTGGATATACGAGGCTTGGATGAGACTTGGCAAGCGGACCTTGTGGACATGTCGGCTTACGCGCGGCAAAACGGCAATCATAAATTTCTCCTAACCGTCATCGATGTCTTCTCCAAGTTTGCCTGGGCCGTGCCAATGAGGAGCAAGAACGCTAAAGATACAACGAGCGCCATGAGATCTAAACTTGCAAAGGGGCGCATACTAGAGAACCTACATGTTGATCAGGGCAAAGAGTTTTATAATGCCGATTTTGAAACTCTCATGAAAAAGTATAATATTCATATGTACTCGACATACAGTAATTTGAAAGCATCAATTTGCGAGCGTTTTAATCGTACCTTGAAAAATAAAATGTGGATGCAATTTAGTCTTCGTGGAAGCTACGAGTGGACCGATATTCTCAAAAATTTGATTTCCGAATATAACAATAGTGTACATCGCACAATTAAAATGAAGCCGAAAGACGTGAACTCGGAGAATGAGAAGGAGCTGTTACAACGCGTTTTCACGACTCGAGAACCTTTGAAAAAAAAGTCGACGAAATTTCGACGCGATGACAAAGTGAGAATAAGCAAATTTAAAAATATATTTGCCAAGGGTTATACTCCAAACTGGACAACGGAAATATTTACAATACATCAAGTGAAAAATACGAACCCTGTGACGTTCAGTCTGAAGGACTATCAAGATGAACCCATCGTCGGTGGTTTTTATGAGCAAGAGCTACTCAGAGTTGAAAATCCCGATATTTATCTGATTAAACGAGTATTGAAAACGCGTGGGAATGAAATGTTTGTAAAATGGTTGGGTTTCGACAATGCCCACAATAGTTGGATAAGGAAATCTGATGTACAATAAAATATTTTAACAAATGAACATTATTGATCTTTTCAATCGCCACCTTCTATCGCATCTCTCACAGGATTATTTTGTTGGACGGGAATTGGGAAAAAGTCGGCTTCAATACATCTTTTTTTAAATCGATTATTTTCTCCAGCGTATCAATTTTATTAGTTCATATACAATGTATTCACAGTTTTTATACCAATCATAGTTCACCACGCCAGCTTATCGCATTTTCAATTTTATTTATTTATTTTTTAAACTACAAACATTCTTTTGTGTTGCGCTCATAACCCCAAGGTAGAGTATCAGTCGTATGAGCGGAGAGAACTCGTTTGTCGTCATTCCAGCTCAAAGCGACTTTTCTTTGTCTAACAGTTTGCACTATATGCTTCTTCGACTGAATTAAATTTTGTGTTTTAACAAGATTCTTATGCTGGAAAAAACAACTTTTATAATCATTGAATCCGATTCTATTTAACGTGGACCCCCGAACACCTTTAGCACGCTTTTTTTCCACATCATCATCTCGAACCTTGTAAGTGAATAGTTTGGCGCGCAAGCCCACGAATTCTTCTATGATCTGACCATTATTCTCATCCTTCATTAACCCTAACACCTTTTTATTTACTAAAGGCATCCCATAAGGATTGTCAAGAGGATAATCGGAGGTATCAAATATGTTTATGTTGAGCTTCATAACATCATATATATTAGGCACTGTAATATTATATATAAGAATATCAGTGTCGGTGTACATTAATTGAGCTTTTTGCCCAAACTGTTTTTTCATATACTCATAATGGAAATCGTAGATGTAAATTTTTGATAAGTCAAGGATTGAAAACCCTGCATACAATGGCTTATTAAATTTCACCTTTTCTCTGTTGAGCTCGATGATGACCATATCATCGTCAAATACAGTGCAGCTGTGGAAAGTAGCCCTAGCGATCAGAGCTCGAGCTCCATACCGACCATCCCACTCAGTAACAAGCTTCACTTCTCGATGCTTTCTCACATTCTCCATTGTTTTCCCGAAAACTGCATTATTGAGTAGTTTATACAAGTTTTTATGAAACGCATTGGTAGCTTTTTGTCTCAATCCAGTATTTAAATCAATGTATGGCTTCATCCATGGTTTCTGTTGGAATTTTAAAACTCTATGAATTTTCTTTAATTTCAAGCCCAAGTTGAGACACTGCTGCAAGTTTCGATAATGAATTATATATTTTTCTTTTTCTAATAGCGTTGTCATTAATTTTATATTTTTGGAGGTGGGTGGCCTGTAATGGTGCGGACAAAGTGGTAAGTCTTTATGAGATTCGTGCAGCTCCTTGGGGTATTCTAAATCAACCTCGAATATGTACCCCGTATGAGAATCGACAGGGATATTGTCAATATCCGATTTATCAAAGTTTTCCACCTACTCGAATCCAGCATATGGCAAAGCCTGAACCGTAGCTGCACCATACAGATTGTTTACATCGAAATACATTGAGTATGATTCAAGCTTCGATGAGTCAAAATCCTCTCCCATGTATCGATTATTTGCTTTTGCATAGCGATTTGAGCATTGAGCAAGACCTCCTCTGATACCTTTTTCAATACACAATAGCATATCAACGTCAGTAATGAGTTCGAGTTCAATACCTGTTAACTTAATCATCGCATCGAAAGCGAGTCCAGGAGCTGTATAATAGTGCAACGGATCTAAATTATATGTCGATAGACAGCTGCGTCGGAAATTTTCGAAAATGTCAGCTAAAAGGAGAACATCGATTTTAAGATATAAATCTGAATATTCTCCTAACGTTGATATTTTGAAAGTTTTCCAGACATTCATGGCGTGAGCGTATGAAGCTTCGGAAATTTCCTCATTATTTAGCCTAGAATAAAACTGCTCCTTGGATGGTAGCTCAGTCTCGTCAAGTTTCATCCAACAATCGGTATAATCATATGGGTCAACCCCCTTTCTAGTCAGAAGCTTAAATTCCGTTGCATTATTACAATGCTTACGAGTTATTTGTTTTTCATCGTTTTCTAAGTACGATGCTAATTTTTCAATGCTACACGCCATAAATCTGTATGAATCTAAAAACCTGAACTCTACAAACGTGCCCTCGACTTTTTTTGTGAATGAAATATATTTCTCCTTATTAATTGGTAGAAGATAAACCGCACCTTCGAATGCTACGGCTAATGCTTCAATCAGAAAATGAGCGTCATATTCCGATAAATTATGAAAAATAACCGGCACCGCATGAGAGTTTTTATAATTTAAATTACATCCAGTGTGTGCAAGGCCGCGATACTTCTCTGTAAAATGGTAATGATCTCGAACTCTCAACTCGTTATTTTCGAAAGGCTTCTCACAAATATGACAAATGGTTACAGAGTTAAATGCACTTTGCTGATCATCGCTGAGATGCTCCATTGGTATGATGTTCGTCAACCGAGTATTCACCAAGCTCGCGATATTCTTCAATTCCTCCATGAACCGCCCAATACAATCCAAACCTCGATGAGATTTAAATTCCGAAATGGTATCATCGTACGAGCAGTGGAAGTAGTAGGCGATGGAGTGAGGCACATGCTTTTGGTAGCCCATAGTATTCGTCTCCTCCGCAGGCGCAATCGGCTCCAGGAGACATTCGAGATCAGCATATATCACGAACGGAACATTCTCTTTATGCTTATAGTTTCTAAGCCTCATGAATTTCGCATCACCCTCGGGAAAATACACTCTGCACTGGTTCGTGCAGTCGAGGATATGCTTCTGCAGCACGATTTCGCTTTGAAAGTGACAGAGACACCTGTCACACAACCATTTTTTGCCATCATATCTAGAAATCTGCGAGCTCACTAAGCGTGAAATGTTTTTTATCCATGTAAAGTGATGGATAGGACTCTCAAGACCATCCTCATGATAATCATTTCTGTCACTCTCGAGCATAAGAAGGTGAATTGTTGATTTAGGAGATGTTTGTTTACTGATATATATCGGCACTATTACACTGTTCTTCCTGTGATTATCACCACCATAAATGTTAATTTTGAGGTTATTCATTTTTTCAAAGGTTGGCACTTTTTTTACAGTCATTGGAAAATCCAAACCTCTGTACTGTAACACTTCACTGAAATGTCTATACGAACTTGCTCGATTGCATTCTATAACTGGCGGAGAAAGTGCGGCAGTGACTGCCCATAAAAAGCAAAATTCGTCATTGCTCTCTATATTGACTACAGCACGCTTTCGTTGAATATCTTTCGGAACACTGACGTATGTACCTCCCCGGAGTGGCACGTATTTATTAAAATTCACAGTTAGGTTGGATACTTCGTGCAGTGACCAACCAGACTCTTTCCCATGAAATTCCTCAATTTTTTTCAACAACTGATCTTTTACATACTCCTGGAACCACATGTTGATGTTCGTAGAGGGAAGAATTGCCTCATTCCGCGTGTTGAAAATTTTATTCTCCAACGCAGTTTGACCTATTTTTTTAAGTTGAAAATTGCACGCTAATATTACGTTAACCTTCAAATTACCATACCGCTAAGATTCAGCTTCCAATTTGGCGAGGATCAAGGATTTAGAATCATCGAGAAAAGCATCGAGATCTTTATGTTGAAGGTTGATGACTATGCCCGTTTGGATTCTTTTTTTAAACGCCGTCTCCATATCCTTCCATCGCACTTTATCAGCTGCTTCAGAACCAGCTCCTCTTTTCTTCAATTTTTCTATCATCGCATTCAAGCGACAATTGCATCGGTATTATCGGTATAATACCGATGCAATTGTCGCTCGAATGCGCATTTTCTCATGCACTGAGGGACATTCGCGCCGAGAAATTTTCGTCAATAGTTTCACGTTTTTTTCCCCCTCCCTAATCCACCTTAGTGCTATAGCTGGTGATGATCTTTTTTGTGAAATTAAATAAGCGTTTTCCATAATGGAAATGAGCTTCTTACACTTATGAGTATCCATATTAGGAGAAAAAATAACCCGAGAAGAAGGAAAGACTGCACAAATGTTAATGGAGGGCTAAATGATTGGAGCCAGCAATATATACTCCCACTCCTCCCCACCATTCTACGGACCATCAGCATCAGCAGGTATATCAGTTGCACGAGTACATCTTCGTTCGGGTCGTTGTAGAATAAACATAGGGTTCCGGGGTAGCGTTGCGTGGCCACAAGATTTGACGCAACAGTCTAACTGCTAGACGACATTCCAATGCCATTGTTATGATAACGCAAGATATCCATCCATGTTGATAGCAAGAACGCGACTAAGCGCGTCATAGCGGCATTCCATGAACATCAAAGCCTCATTTTCCGGCGGTTTGTCACAATATCTAAACACTGTGCAGGCTCAAGCGTGTTCAGACATGCAATATGGCATCATCCGCTCTCGAAGGTAATGGGAGGGCTCGAAACAGGTCGAAACACGTCGATAGCACATATCAGCCCAATTTCATCGCAGTTTGAAAAAAGATCTGCCGCAGCACCCTGCGCTACATTTACTTACGCACCAGTCAGTGCGATAGGAAAACGCTTATATAAATGCGGTCAGAAGAATACCTGTTAGGGATATTTTCCTTCGGGTGCCGAGGACCAGCCGGATCATAAGCACCTCTAAGATTTTATGACCTCATGTTTGGTCTTTTCCAGACTGCGGTCTAACCCTTGGCACACGACCAGATATGATTTATGACCAGCGATAAAGTTGCGACAAACAGACGCACTGGCCCAAGAGGGTAGCGTCGTGTGTGGTTGAAAGGTCTAACGCTCTAGTCCGCTATTTACGTGTTAGAGATAACAACATTCCAATGCCAAGACAAGCTGCACTGCAGCTGCCAGATATACAGAATAGCTGCATTCTAATACCACCCTCAAAACTAACCCCTCACCCCGCCCTACAGAGACGCCAGTCTAACTGATAATCATCAATCGAATGTCGCCATGAAAAATAAGGCGCCCCGCCGCTGCCAGAGATAGCGGCATTCCAATACCACCCTCAAAGCTGCCCCCCCCCCTAATGTCTCGACCCATAAGAGATTAGGTGCCCTCCAGTTGTTAGAGACCCCCCCCCCCCCGATCGGCTCCGTGCATTCCGGCTCATCAAGATAGCCCCCCCCCCGGGTTTGTGTCTCGGCTAAGTGGTTCATGTCTGAGCTAAGAAATGTCGGTAAATGTCGGGGGAGGGATCTTGGGTTAGAACTGTCCTTGTAACACTACTCATGTTTCTT
Organism: Rhorus exstirpatorius; assembly: GCA_963564615.1. Lineage (NCBI taxonomy): Eukaryota > Metazoa > Arthropoda > Insecta > Hymenoptera > Ichneumonidae > Rhorus > Rhorus exstirpatorius. The sequence goes on along the minus strand of OY751314.1, from coordinate 11,233,122 downwards.
CTGTATATCTTTAGTATCCCCAAGAAATAGATTTCGATTGGATTTAGTGAATTATCTTTCCTCCTTAATATTTTTTTCTTCGCATAGAAATATTGTGACGACATATGCGGACCGGACTTACACAAGAAATTCGGTATGGGAGAGACAGGAAAAGAGAGAGTCCACCGCCACCCCTCTACTCATCCACTAACATGCATGGGCTCTTCAAGCCTGTATAAAGTCAAAAGCGAGCAGCAAAGAATCATTCATCCCATGTTCCTCACCCACGTGATGAATCTCGACATTGCTTCGACGCTTATCCTTGAGCAGCCAACTCAAAAAACCCCACTCGTATATAGTGACCTATCCTACAAAGTTCGAAATGTCGAAGTAAACAAACGATTTGCGAATTCGAGGAGCCTGCTCACTTTTCACCGGGAGAGTGCGACTTCCCTCCAACTAGGCACCTCGCTACTCGAACTCTACGGTTGTTTGCGGGTTGCATCTAATCCCCATGCTCTAATTCCAATCGAGTTGGCCAGTTAAAACGGCCCCCCCCCCAACCACGCGTGCCTCTCCTGGCTCTTGAGCCATAAGACGTCCCTACAGAAATTGGCGAACACCTAGAATGCCTCCTCCGACGACACTAATTGGCACGCAGCTTCCAAGCAGTCTTCGTTTCGTACAAATTTGTGTAGAGCAACTTTCTGGGGCTTTAAGTTGTCACACTTCAGAAGGGCGGGCACTTTTGTATCGAGCCAGCCACATTACAACTCTGCCCCACTACTAACAAGGGGAGGGCGCATCCTTGGGGTCACGGATTTCGAAGCCCTTTTGGGGTAGGAAAGTACTTCATAATAACGAACTACAGTACAAGCGGCAGGATTAGTTACGCAACTATTTCCGAGAAAAACTGGTTTGAAAAGCGCAGCGGTATTCACATATCTGCACCGTTGCATGTTGTACCGTCGAGGCGGCATGGCTCAGGGACTATGCGCCCGACTACCAACCGGCCAGCCTGCGTTCAATCCCCGTTACGATCCTTTTTTCTCTTCTTTTTTTCAATCAATTTTTTCTTACTTTTGCTGCCTGACAACACAGCAAAAAAAAAAAAAGAAAACACTTTATTCGCCAAAAATTTCGTCAATTAAATTACTTCCCGTTTTTAGATTCTGTAGGGCAATAGATCTGCACAGCGTGCAAGGTCTTGTCGTACTGACTCACGTTCAACGGTTTTCTTGTAGTCCCCTAACCCTGACGGCCCCATAAGCGGCAGCAGGTATGGGCCAGTCGGAATGAAAAGATTTATCCGAGGGACGTAGGAGCAGATATACAAGTTCTACAAATACTTGTGAAATATGCAGAAGTCGAGCGTAAAATTATTTTCGAAACAAAATTATGCCGCTCGACATAAATCAGCGGTTAATAATAAAGAAGAATGGCGTTACGACCCTGTTAAAATTACCGGTGAGATATCTGGTTGAGGGGGGGATTGGGGTGAGGAACGCCGAGAAGGAATGTTTGAGCACGCTGAATATCTTTTCGTCACCCTAGGGTAACGTTGTTACACGAAACTGAGTTTATTCCGTTTAAGTTGATACAATGAGGTGTGAAAGTATAAGCGAGAAAGCCGCGTAATCTCCGGCTCAGAGCTCGAGAGAATGAGAAGGTTCAAGATGGCTGATCGATACGCCACGAGGCCACGAGATGATTCCGTCCGGGCTAGAGAACTCGGGAATGACGAGTGGTACTGCGCCGCGAGAGTTATATCTGAAAAATATTGATTGCTTGCCGACAGAAATAATGAGGGGAACCGAATCTCAATGAGAAAAAAGCCGATGGTGAGATTATATTGAGAGAATTTCCGGATTTCTTAATTGATCAGAAACACGTGCTCATAAGGCACGATGGTTGAGCGAAGACTCGCGAAATGCCGGCTTCTCTTCGATCGAGTCACCGGAAAAACCCGAGAGAGAGCGCGCGAGGAGCACTGACCGAGAGGTGCTGCCGTGGGTGATTTGAGCGCGAGAATTCAAAATGATATTTTCCCAACATACCCATTAATTTTGTGATTTAATTGACGAAATTGATTGATAAAAAGAAAAAAAAAGAAGAGAAAAAAATTCGCAACCGGGATCGAACCCGGGCCGACCAGGTGGTAGTCGGGCGCGTAATCCCTGAGCCACACAGCCTCGACTGTACAATGTGCAATGGTGCAGGTATAAACAACGCTACGCTTTTCAAACCGATTTATCTCGGAAACGGTTGCGTAACTAGTCCTGCCGCTTTTGGACTATAGTTTTCTATTATGAAGTACTTTTTTACCCCAAGAGGGCTTACAAATCCGTGACCCCAAGGATGCGCCCTCCCCTTGTAAGCACGAATCAGGCCAGATTCATACCGAAGTTGGTATGGCCGGTGAGGAATTGCACCGTATAGTGGTCAGGACGAAACCCACATTGCCGAAAAAGGCAAATGTGGCGCGGCCTATGGTCAAAGATTTACAAGCAGCCTGTCATCATATATTCACCTCATCTTGGCACCCTCTCAACGGTGTCTCTTGCAACATGAAGTACAACTACGCTGTTGATGGACGAGTCTCTTCCTACAGTGTCCTTATACCTAGCTCTACGTTCCTCCAGGAGGATGTATATCGGAAGTTCCCTCCTGACGATGCACAGTGCCAGCATCGGTGCCATGTTTTAGGCCAATGTCACCGCGATTAGTGCAGGCCGCTTTCTTGACCCGAAGATCTGTTAAGGGGGGACAGTACTGAAATTGGAATTTTTTTTGTTTGTGTATGGATATTTTTCAAATCTTGACAAATTTTATGAAACTTTTGAACTAGAAACTGACTAAAACTCAGGGTGTGTAGGTCAAATATTTTGTGAGTTATGGCTATTTTTCTAATTCTGAAGTATACTTCTTAAAAATGTTCCTTGCGCATACAGTGTTATCGCAGAGGGTTGAAATTTGTTCCTCACACATATACTACCATAATCTAAAAATTTGTGAATGGAATTTTTAAATAGTGTCAAATAGTAGAAATTCCGTGACTTTCTACCGTGCGTGATGAAGTCAGAGGTAACCCCCGTGATATCGAGATGTGGGTTAACTCTGAGAACTCCGCCCGAGATTTTTGCCACCGTTGAGAGAGTTGAGCAGCCATGAGACCTCGAGAGGCACAATCCGCAGGGTTTTTTTTACTCAATACGAATTGCCAGTGAGCGGTCGGGAGATCCTGTGCCGTCGAGACTCGGTTCCGAACGTAGTCCTTCCAGCGTGAGGGGTGGCTGCTCAGCCACGTGAGTGTAACCGAGGAGTCCGTCCAGAGATAGATCGGCACGTTCACCAGCTCAATTGTATGTCGAACATAGTGAACGAGTCGAACCGAAAGAACTGCCGCCGATAATTCCAGCCGAGGAATTGTGAGCCGCTTGAGAGGAGCTACCCTCGTCTTGGAGCAAACGAGGGTGACCGAGGGAGCGCCGCCGTTGGTGATGACTCTGACGTGCAGGACCGGAGCCATTGCCAGTTGCGACGCGTCCGAGAATCCGCGAATTTCGTCCCGAAAATCCGCTGGTGAGTGGTTTTCCGAGAGAGCCCTATCTGCCGTGACGTGAGAGAGATTACACCCGGATAAATTTTGTACCATTTTCGGAACAGGAGGCCGCCCGCCATGCGAACTCCCACGAGAGTTGTCGAGACAGCAATGAGTTGATCCAGTGTATCCGCTCCACCGTATATATTGTCCGCATAACTTCCATTGATGTGTAGGAGAACTGCAAGAGGAAATTTTTTGCATTCGTTGACGACAAGTTAGAGCCGTACCCGTCCTGAGAGCAATGGAGTTGACCGGAATCTGTCGGTCACCGTGATGAGCAGAAATGGAACCGCATTGAGGTGACCGTCGGCCGAGAGCATCCACTGGAGGTTCCAGTCCTCGTGATTAGCCCGAACTTTTCGGAACCTCTTCGTGATGTCCGACGAGAAGAGATATCATTGCCGCCGAACCCAGAGTAACATTTCAGAAATGTCGAGTTGCATGTGAGCACCCGTGTGCAGAACAGAGAGAGATCCCAACGCTGGTCACGCTGGAGCCTTTGAGGAAGACCCTGAGCTTGTTGGTGAGAGAGTCGTCCGTGAGTACGTCGTGACGAAGAAGATGATGTACCAGAGACAGTTCTAGCGTATTCAAGGAGAGGCGCCGCAGATGATCAAGTTGCACATCCCGCCGGATGACCGTGGTGTAGAGCTCCGTGGCCGGAGGGGCCTGAGAAGGGCGCCGAACTGTCCGACCGAGGCCCCATTCAGCCGAGAGGCGTGAGTCAATGGGTTGCCTCACCGAGAGCTTCACCGATGACCGAGCAATGGACAGCCCATAGCTGTTGTGAGAGTAAGTGACAGGGAAATGAACTTCGCAGACCGCTTCGTCCACGAAGGGCTGCGAGCCGACCGTTGAGTCAATTGCGTTCTGAATGCAGAGCGCAGTGAGTAGTTCCAGGAAACCACTGAGATTACGATTGACCGCCACATGGTGATAATGAGTAGTCCTCGGAACCGTATCCGAAACTGAGCTGAAACAAATCCAGTCGAATGCCGTCCGTTGGGAAATCGGCTCCGACTCCGACTCCTTAATATTCTCTGATCCGATGAGTTGACTATCTGAGTCTACCACGATGAGGAGATAGAACAATCCTAGACTGAGAGAGTCCGGATTCACGAGCCACACCCATGAAAGATGAGTGCACGTGATCAGATCCGAGGTGAACAAGGGCTGAGTAGTCATGAGACAAGCCAAGATGTGAGCGGTGGTAAGCGTGCGCTGCTCCGAGTGAGTCGGTCGGAGGGTGAGTGCGACCACTCTTCGAGTGGTTCCGCCGGGGGAATGACCGACACCCATGATGCGGATTGGAGAGCACCGCCGAGAAACCCGCAGCTGCTGTATCAGCTGATCCAAGGTGAACGTGAGTGCCGATCTGGGATCAACGAGCATCCTCGTTTCAAGAGATGAGCCGAAGAGAGAGATTAATGTTGATAGACCCGTCTCGTCTGTAGGGCGAGTTTCACGCGAAACGTCGCCATGGTGAGGTACGACCGCGAAGGCAAGAGCCCGAAAACCGCCAACGACCTTCAGAGCAGCTGCTGTATCAGCAGCTCCGAGGTGAACGTAAGCTCCGATCCCAGGTTGATGATCATGGAGAGAACCGTACACGATGGGGGGCGAGTTTTCCGCGAAACCCCGCCATGTTGAGAGCTGACCGAGAGAGAGTGGCCGAAAGGAGCCGAAGAGCCTTGGATTAGCTGCTGTATCAGCTACGCCGCGGTGAAAGAAAGATCCGATCCGGTGTAGAGAATCATTCCGATGCCGAGAGGTGCACCAACGAGAGAGATGGCCGTAGATATAATCGTTTTGTTCACGAGTCAAGTGAATTGGCGCGATAAGCAGCACCAACTGTCCATCAGCTGTGATAGTGGATCCATGACAGCCGAGAGCGAGAGCACACCGGAGAGAGAGATGAGGCACTCGAATACAGATGACGCCCACAGCGATACTCGCGACCGATCGATGAGCATTGGCGAGAGAGAGAGAGGACGCGCGAGCACCACCGAGCACGTACACGGTTATGAGCCGAGAGTCTGAAATGGCCGCGAGCACGAGAATCAAACCGGGAGAATGAGTCTGAGGACCGCACGCGAGTTCGAACCGAATCGTGAGTCTACGAGCTCCTCACGAAACTCGAACCGAAAAAGTGAGTCTGAGCATACACGCGAGAATTCACACCAAATCCCGAAAACACTGAGCAGCTGAGCCTCATCTGACAATCAGCTGAGCGCACGAGTTCGAGCCAGCTGAGTGCGAGAGTCCACCCGGGAGTGAGAGTCAGTTACAGAGAGAGTTACAGAGGCACACGAGAACGACCGAATGGTGGCACAACCGGATCGAGCACAACTGAATCGAGGGTTCGTCGAAATACCCGAACGACGAATCGAGCACAAACGAATTGAGAATGCGTCGCAGAACACACGAGCGATGGATCGAACATAAATCGAGCACAACCGAATTGAGTAGTTGTCGCAAGGCACGCGAACGACGAGTCGAGCGGATGAGTCACCGAATCGCAAATTGAACCGCGAGAATGAGCCTCAGCCGTCGATCAGCTGAGATCACGAGTCCGAGACAGCTGAGCGCGGAAGTCTAAGAGGTACACACGTGAGAAACGACCCGAAAGAGTGAGATTTGGAACACACGTGAGTTCACACCGAACCAAGAACCTTCGAGAAACTCACGTAACCCGAACCGAACGAGTGAACTTGAGAACCGAGCACGAAGTCACTTCGAGACAAGAATCGTCGAGTAACACGTGAGGCACGAACCGAGCGAAAGCCGAACCGAATATAATGAGTCTGAGAACCGGGCACGCGCGAATTGTGAGCAACCGATTTGTCAAACGAGTCAAAAACTCACGAATGACGAACCGATAACTTGAGCCGAACTGGAGACAAAAGAGTCCGAAACACGCACGCGTCGTATGCGAGAACAAACGAGATCGCCGAGTCACCGATGACGGGCACAATCGAGCAACGCGAGAGCTCTACCGACCGAGAGAGAGAGCGAGAGCGAGAGTTTGAGAAACGCACGTGAGTTAACACCGGAGAGAGAGGCGGCGAAATACGCGAAAACACCGAACCGAGAAATAGTGAGTCTGTGAGCCGGGCACGAGCGAATTGAGCGTAACCGATTTGAGAATTCGTCGAACAATACGCGGACGACGAATCGAGCACAAATTGAGCGCAGCCAACGAGATCTCGAATCGCTTGAGAATTAGTTGGAATACCCGATCTACGGATTGAGCACTGAGTCTAAAGTCACATCACGGCACTATTGTCGAGAGGCACACGAGTAGCCCGCGAATCAAGACGAGAGAGTACGAATATAATCCCCGATCAGCTGAGCGCGAGAGTTCGTACCGATGGTGAGAGACGCAATAACTGGTGAGAGAACGAGGGAGAGAGAGAGAACGCGCGCTATTGAGCACTGAGTCGAACGGCACTTCGCGGCACTATTGTCGCGAGGCACACGAGTAGCCCGAGAATTCAAGCCGAGAGCGCGCGAGTATCGTGCCCCTGTCAGCCGAGCACGAGAGCTCGTGCCGATGGTGAGAGACGTGATCACTCGGAAGAGAGAGAGAGAACGCGCGTGATTCAAGATGGCACTCACCGAGATACACGCGACCGTTCAACGAGAGCCGGCGAGAGACCCGGTGTCACCCGACGATTACCGAGCGCGCGCACTGTCGAGAACCACGAGCAAGAGCGTAGAGAGAGTCGCGACCAAGATGGCGGACACCGAGATCTAGCCGAACGATCAATTTCCCGTGAGAGAGCGAGAGAGCGCGAGATGCGCTCAGCGCTAGAGCCCGTGACACACACACACGCCGATAAGCGGGTACGAGCGCGTCGTCTATGCCCGTCGTGAGTGTAAGCGAGACAGCACGAGAACTTACCGGTACGCCGGTCGAGAACTGTATGAGATCCGATGAGATGTATGAGTCCGTGTCCTTATCACTTGCACAATCGATGCACTCGCGAGAAATTTCCTCCCCTTTTCCCCACCAGATCCGGCTCGAAGGACCAAAAAATGTTGAAATTACCGGTGAAATATCTGGTTGAGGGGGGATCGGGGTGAGGAACGGCGAGAGAAAAATGACCGAGTTCGTTTGGATAATTTCGTCACCCTTGGGTGACGGTTCGAGTTAATACTGAGTTTATTTGATCTAAGCCGTGTACAGAGATGGACCTTAATATCGATGAGAACGCCGCGAAACCTCAAGCACGTGGCTCGAGAGCGAGAATGTCGAGAATGTGAGATGGCGACTGTGACGCCGCGAGGAGTCCGAGATTAATTCTCCTGTACCGAGTTACACCGCACCGCGAGAGTTGTACCCGAAATATATATGGAAATTCCCCGACAAGAATTATGTGAGAACCCGAATTTCCCTGAGAAAGAGCCGATGGTCAATTTATATTAAGAGAATTTCCGGATTGCTGAATTGATCAAAAACACGTGCTCATTAGCCACGGTGGTTGAGCGAAGATTGATGAAAAGCCAGCTTCTTGTCGATCGAGTTGCCGGAAAATCCCGAGAGAGAGCGCGCGAGGAGCGCTGACCAAGAGGTGCTGCCGTGGGTGATTTGAGCGCGAGCATTTAACATGATATTTTCCCAACACTGTTCATTTCATGTTTCAGAAATCACATTTCATCATTGGTACTTGGTTCACGATTCTCGAATTGCTTTAGATACACAAATATGACCCGAATTTGTGTAAGGAAAGGTTATAACAGCAGACAGGTGGACGAAACACGACAGATCTTACTTTGTAATCCGCACACCAACTTGGCTGGTGGCAGCACTCTTGTTGCGGAAACAAAGGAAACGAGATAGCCGTACAACTTTTTTTTTTCTAATCGTTTGGTGATCGTTGAGTGAAGATTGGTGAACTAATTAGAACGTTCGGCGGTCAATAGTTTTTTTTATAAATGAATAATCAAAATTTTAACGTATTGACCGCCAAACATTTGAATTAGGCCACCAATCATTATCAAACGAGTTTCTTCCAATTCCAACGTGACCGTAAATTTTTTTTATTATTTATTTGAAAAAAAAAACTATTTACCACCAAACATCTTCATTAGCCCACCACTTATCACCAAACGATTTCCCTTCAATATAATTAATTTGGAAATAAATTAGAAATGAAATAACGAATTATCAGGCTAGCTTGACAACACGTAGACATTTGACAGAAGTCGTGTATCAAGCGTGTATCTTTCGATAAAAGCAATGAGTATGGGATAGGATAGAGTGGAAGCTACCATATGGCCGCAATGAGGATATACGAATTTCAGCGCCATCTGTGAAGTCGAACTCATGAACCATACAGAAAGGGCGGTAAAAGCACCATGTATTGTATGTATAATATATCCTTGGTACACTCTTTGAATAAAAGCAATATTTTAATAAAATTACAGATGGGAAAAGTATATCACAAATTGATCATTGCACAAATTATCCACGACGCTGACGACCGATGGAGGCGTTAGTATAGCAAATATGACGCGAATAACGCTTTTTTTGGTTTATGGGGCTCAAAATCAAATTAAAATTTTTTTTTTCACTACCATGATATTTTTTAAATATGGAAGAAGGTTTCAAGGACATTTTTCCGACAAAAACGATAAATCGATTTTTTAGTCATTTTGCTCGAATTTTTCAGTACTGTCCCCCCTTAATCCCGTGGTACACATAGATCAGTCCGACCCGCGGCTCCATCGGAGACTGTCGGCACAAAAACCTCTTGGTACACCGTGACAATCGATTGGGATCGCAAGCCACATCCAGTTCCAGGTAATTTTCTAAGCTTGTAGAAGAGCTTAGTTGTCTTTTCCTTAAGATACTCGAAATGTAACTTTACTCTCATTTCACCATCGAAATATACTCCCAAATACCTAATACTAACCTTGAACGCGATCGCGGAACCACCTATTGTGATACAAGGTTACATACTGCATAAATAAGACTTCTAACTAACGTGGAAAACGAATCCATTCACTATTGAGGACAATAGCCTCAGTACATCACTCCAAGAGTTTAAGTTTGGCCAAGTCACACCACTTAACGATCGCATCGACGATATGCTGACCCCTAAACTCAAGTTCCTTCGCAAGCTACCCCTGATACGGACGAGATGATCGTCCACGTACACGACGAAATTATCCAGGATAATCTCCTGGAAGATTCAGAGAAGCGCGTTAAACGTGGTGTTCCAATAAATGAGGCCCAGGACGGAGCCTTCACGGCACCCCCTGGTTGCGCGCTTGGACATCTCCCTGTCGCTTGAGATTTGAACGCTTCTCTTCTCAAAATAACTACAGGTAGCTTCGAATATATTCGCAAGACATTCTCTCACCCGAAGCCTTTTTAAGACTAGGGACCTCCACACAATGTAAAAAGTTCAACATCCCCGGATATGTTGAAGAGCAACACCATGGTGCACACCTCCTGGGAGGTGGCCACCATGCTATGATGCTCCACGATCATGTTCCTCATAAACAAACCCGGAACAGAACAGAACAGTTACTTGGAAATATTTTCCGGTGCTGTTGCTATACGCGCGAGGCATGTCTTGAGGGTCGTTTCGAAGAGCTTGCCTATGACAGAGAAGAGACAGATGGGTCGGTGGGACTTTGGATCCATTTCGTCCCTATCCTCACTATTTAGGAGTACTCGAAGCCGGTCCTCCTTTCAAGTAGAGAGTAATACGCCCCATTGGAGGCATCCTTTATAGGATAGAATCAGTGTGTCAGATATAACAGCAAAGTGTAACGTACGACAACCTCGATGAGCTTAGGCCTTGTCGTTTAAGAGAGACTTCACGATCTTAGCGAATACGGCCTCAGTGAAGGTGTCGGCGTTGGGAGAATCACGTGCAACGCGTGCACCATCTTTTACTTCCCGCTGCCAGGGGATAACGAGTTGTTTCTGGTCGTTGAGAACGTGCGTGTCCACGATGCAGCTGTCGGATTCTTTCATGTCCATTGTGACAGTGCCGTTATCCTGGATCATACAACGCACTTTGTCAACATGGAGCTTATTCCCCCAGTGCTTATGGAAAAAGCCGCAGGGCTCCGTGTTCCCATGTGACGTAACGGACTGCCTCCAGTTCTCGATCTTTGTTCGCCTCACCTCTCTACAGTAGGACGATAGTGATGTACAGTACTCTCGAAGAGTCTCGAGGCAACAAGCCAATCGTTTTCTCCTTCGTACGTCCATCTGAGGCAGTATACTCGTTTTTTCAAGTTCGTTAGATGAGTAGTCCAACATGGATTGGACTTCCTAAAGTACTCCATTCTTAGCAAGGACTTGTGCCAGGTATTCGTAAGGACAACCGTGAGAGTCGTAGCCATTGTCTCAACATCTTCCACCGACGAGAGTGGAAGCTCTTCAAGTCTCGTAGCCGAGAGAACAGTCAGGGTCACGGTGAAGTGGTCCCAGTCGGCTCGTTTGACATTGAAAGGTCTGGTGTCTGCAAGCCTGTCATTCCCTTCAGCCCTCAGAGCATGAGTCCTGAAGTCTAGAGCGTTGTGGTCACTGTTGGTCCAGTCCTCCTGAACTCTATATTCCCCGAAGAATAGGGTTACGGAAGGAGACCTCAGGTTAACGTCGATATATGACGAACCCCTTATCATCCATAAAGTGGGAAGCTAGTTTGCATCATCCATGATGTGGAGGTTGAACGCTTGAACGAGCTCCTCCAGCAGAACCCCGCGGTGGTTAGTCCTTTGAAGGCCCCACAGGGTGGACCTGGCATTTGCGTCGATGGCGATAAGAACTGTCATCCCTCTTAGAGAATGAATCACCGTAGCGGGGTATCTGAGGTGCTCCTTGATCTTGTCACGCCACTGGAAATAATGAGAGATGACGTAGAACGAGAAACCAGGCACCTACACCTTAACACAAATACAGTGTGCAGTGCTCAGCTGCGAGAAGACGATCATCTGGAAGTCAGAATTGTAGAGTGCAAATGCCGTCCACAGATGCTGTGAGTACACCGCCACCAGCCTCTTTCCAGTCCCTAATCCGTAGAAGGGTAGCTCTGGTACTGCCTCCGGACGTATGGCCGGACGTTTAGATGCTTCTGGACTACGAGCAAAAAACCTCAGCCGTAAGGATGACCAGGATCCTAACTTGCATGGTCCGATTGTCACCTATTTGCGACCGTGAGGGGAATGGGGATTTCGGGCACGATGATTTCCGCGGCTGAGGGGAGGGTTGCGTGGGACGTCGATCGTGTCCCTTGAGCTCGAGTTCCATTTGCTAGCTATTTTCTTGTGGGCAACCAAATTGATGGTTACTTTCTTAACACTGATACTGACACTAGCACTAACACTGTCGGCATGGAAGCCGGCCTTCTCGACACCAGAGGCACGGGGCCGGTACGTAAGTTTCTCCGGCGGTTACACGGGGGCGGATTAAACAGTACGGTTGGAAGTCCGATATGTGCCGACACAGGCAGCCGCATTTGACTGAGTTTCAGTAATATTAACATCAAAAGTCATCGGCCTGTAAACCAGTGCCAGTATACGGCTAAGCGGTCTCCCGTTCCAGTGTTGACAATTTTATTAAAATAACTTACCCTTCAATCGTTGGTAAATTTTGTTGCGAATAATTTTTTCGGACAAGGAATCACCAAAAATTATAATTGCAATATGAAATTATTGCACATTAATAAATCCTTTTCGCATATTTCCAGCGATGAAATGTTCAAGAGAAATTCGATTTTTGAGGGTTGAATAAATATTTAGTTGAAGTTCGAAACATTTATTCGTTATTCACAGAAAAAATCGCCAACTATGATCAAATAGCATGGTATTGGTTGTGGATGATATGTGACAAGATAGAGCTGAAAAAATCGCCAACTATGATCAAATAGCATGGTATTGGTTGTGGATGATATGTGATAAGATAGAGCTGCAAAAAGCTATAGGAACGCATGCGCACCGAAAAAGTGGGCTTGTTCTCTTTCTTTTTTTTTCAACTAACATCATAAGATTCTTATGGTATTGGTATTGGTTTGCTATACCGATTCCCCTTGAGGTTACGGGCTTCCACCTCTTTACCGATGGTCTCCTTCTCTATTCCTTTGACTCTGAGTCAATTCTCAGCATCGGAGCTCGTCGCATCTCACTAGGTCTCAGCACCGGGACACATGCAGTCGTAGTTCGTACCCCCTACATCTGGATCAATGTTCTTGTCCATTTTGGTCCCACCTAGCGAGCCTACAACACTGGGGATCAAACCCAAGACACCTTGCAATTTTTCGGTCACCACACCAAGACGCTGCAGCTTACCTTTGTACCTACATCTTTAGGTGGATTCCGAACCACCAAGGTCGCAGAAAAAGCACAGAAATTTTTTTCATTGGTGCTGGCGGTGGAAATCTAACCTAGGTCTTCTGCGTGTACACTGGGCGCACTAGCGCTGTGCTACTATTCCCTCTAATACGATTCTAATGAAGATATTGATAAAAAGCCAATTATACTGAACATAGCAGGAATTGGTGAATCATTATGCGTAAAAAAAAAAATACTTTACTGATACCGTTACCCGAAAGCCCGGATATCTCGAAAACTAGGTCAAGCGGGTCCTTTCTCACTCATAGTTTCCATGCTGACGGCCGCATTTTGTAGGCGTAAAAACTGTGTTATGTAATTAGAGCCATCATAGTCATTAAATAATTTTTTTCTAACGGTTTTTTCTTTGCTATGGTAGAAGCTTTGGGATGTTGGTGTTAATTACAATAGGGCTATGTTTCGTATACTTGAATCCAGCGAAAATACATAAGTAGAGTAGATTAGAAGTTTCGTGTTGATGATTTTTAGGCTATCTTATCTATAGAATTTTGGAACATATGGAACATCTAACATATGAGAATTGGATTGCGTCAAATATTAGTAACTTACAACTCAAAAAGAAAACCATATGAGGGAAAAGAATAGACAAGAAGCTGTATGTTAAAACTTGAAAATCGCATTCTCTAAATTGCACATAATAGAAAAAACATCCTTTATGAGCAACGATAAATTGAGTAAAATAGTCCTCAATAGAGAAGCTTTAGGCATTATACAAAATTTATAAGAATTACTTTTTAACTTTCAACGTATACGGTTTTTCCCCTTTTCATCAGTAGAAAACCACATGGTAGATATAAGAAGGGTAAACTTAAGCGATTTGAAAATGCATAGAAATCTTCTCTTAATGAAAACTACATTGCTGAATAAAGCATGAGTTATTTTGACTGTATATTTATGACAATATACTTTTTTGAATCCGATGTCTCAAGGAGCTCCAACACAATAGTTTAATTCAACAAAAATCTCAGAATCACGAAGACCAGTGAACATCCACTATGAAAATGACAACGAAAATGTTATTGTCCATATATAGCCTTGTTTTCATCTTCTTAAATCCACAGATAGAGTTGGAATAATCAGAAGCAACTTTTGCTATTCCTTCTTGATACCCAAAAATTATGGATAAGCCGCATCCCCTGTTATCGAATGTTTGATATAGATGATATCATCACATTAACTTTGCATTGAATTTAGATTACGCATTACACCGCGGATGAATCTTGTTCTGAAGCTTCTGAATCGTGGTTCAGAATAAAATTTTGTGTTACATTATCGGGAGGTGGTCTTTTCGGTATTGGAGGCGGTGGTGGTGGTTTCACGATGCTTGCACCACGGTCGAATGATGTGGGCAACTTGTCTTTCAGTTTTGGGTTCGATGAATTGTCAATAGTATCCGGCGAGCTTGTTTGGCATTGATCCGATGGAGCCTCATAAGGCGAGTTACAATAATCGGTTTCGCGCATTTTTACAGGAAGTGGAGGTGGTGGGTCATCCTCGGAAGCTGTGCTGTCCGTCGTTCCGATACTGTCACGATTTTCTTGACCGAATCCCGGTGAATCGACACCGTTATTTGGGTTCCTTAGGTAATTTTGCGATTGCCCCGACCACCGACTGCTTGCTCTTCTTTCTTTATCAGCTCCGGACCTCAGGGGACGTGATGGTGTTAACTGCACAGAAACAAATGTACTCCTTGTAAAAGTTTGTCACTATAAATCTTTTTTCGATTGTTTTAAATATTGTGAGAGCCATATGATCACCGATAGTCCAAATGATCATAGAGGTATATACATCGCTATAAAAGTGACAGCAGTGAGAGCTAACCTGCCTCGAATCAGCGTGACGTAAAGAATCTAATGGTTTTCGTATCGATATCAATCAACGAAGTACTTAAAATATTTCTGCAATTCAATCATTCGATATCCATTAATACGCTGTTGGCGAGAAGGGGCAAAATATTAGTGTACAATAATGAGCAGCCAAGAATGACAATGATATCATTCCGTTTTAAAATAATTGTCTGTAAGAGAAAATTGGTAAGTAAGAAAAAATTTGGTGGAAAATAAACATTTTCATAAATTTACTTAATAGTAAAATTTTTCATATAAAAGCTGGTTAAAATCAGTTTTTACTATTGCGACCACAGTAACAAGGATTTATGCTTCCAGTTTCCAAATGTTATTGGTTTTTTTTCATGTTGATCAGCCATTCCCTTGGAAGCTATCAATTATGAACCAAATCATTCACTGCAAACAATCTTCTAAAGAGGTACGATTGTTTCTTTGGAGCCTAAAAACGACTGAAATGAAAAATTGTTACAGCCAATCTGCTAAATATTGAATATTAGTAGTATTCATTTGGATAACTACTTATACACTACATTTTTGGCATATGTTTATGTTATTACATATTACAAAATAAAAACTGAAGAATTGAAATTTCAACGATTCGAAAGTCATTGTCAATTGGGAGTTTGATGAAATTTTTTTATTTCATAATCTGGTAGCTTAGGAGAAAATATTTAGAAGATATTTTTTATTTTTTTATTTGAATCAAAATTTCCGTTAATATAACAAATCGAAAACTAGAACATTATGACGTCACACATGTTACGCTATATCTATTTATATCTAATCCGTGAAATTAAATTGCCTATAACATGAGCATCGATTATTTTTAACGAAAAATAAAAAAATACGTGTTTATCATTTTAACTTACTCTACATTATGTGCCCCAATGATAAAAAAAATGTCATGCAAACCCTCAATTGCTGACCATCCAACATAATAGGCCGAAAAAAATATTCACCTATTTTTTATAAAAAAGTACTTTAACACATCTAAGAGAGCTAAGTAGTATGATGGTAACGTTACCGACTCACACGCAGTATCATGTGATGAGGCCGGGTTCGATTCCCACCGCCAGCACCAATGGAACAATTTTCTAAGTGTTTTTCTGCGACCCCAGAGGTTCGGAACCCATCTAAAAAAACGTAGGCCCAAAGGAAAGGAGCGCTTTGGTGTGGTGACCGAAAGACTGAAAAGATGTCGAGGGTTCGATTCCCGATGCCGTAGCACGGCAGATGAAAGCACAGCGGGCTCGGATGTAGCTCCAGAAACAGGGCCTACGAACTACGACTGCCTCTGTCCCAAAGTGCGGACATCTAGCGTGTGCGAGACAAGCTCTAGCAGCAAGAATCGTTGCCGTAGCACAACCTCATTTTTCATTTCTTTTGTATACCGTTAGAGACAAAGGGGATCCCTACCTTACCTACAAAGTTCCGCCATTTCGTATCTTATCAACCACTATTTTGCCGTTTGAGTCAAGTCTGTTATACCGACTCAGCGGAATTTTGCCCTAGGGGTGTTCTATATTACCGGCAGATTGCAAAGATCTGCAGTGCCGACGGTCTGTATTGTAGATTACTGATGATAGTGGGCAAGAGTTTGCCAAAGGGGTTTCACCCTGCCGGCGGATATCTGCAATTTACTGTCCTTCCGACCACTGTTTTTCCGTATTAGTTTGATCTGTTTTTATACCGACGCATCAAAGGTTTTACTCCATATCGTGTGGTTCTTTAGAGTGGAAATATCTACAGTGTTACCGGTTGGTACTGTAGATTACCGAAGTTAGTGGGCAAGAGTCTACCAACATTTATGTCAAAAGCCGTGGTATGTTTCATTGCCAGGAGTATCTGCAGAGTCAGCGGGCCGCACTTTGCTGTGTTGGATCTGAGAATTATGTTTACCAGTATTTAACGGTCGGATGTGTTCTGTAGAGTCAACAAACGGTACTGTAGAACAGGCGACATCTGCCGGCAGAGTCTAAAATATCACTAGATTTTAAATCGGTAATTTATGTTGCATCTTTCAGAGTTCAAGACTCGTAACTTGTGTACCAGCCTGCATGCTTCGTATCATATGGCCGTAAGTTCGTTTTAATATATATTGTGACGTGACATTCTCCGCCTCGTCACATGCGCGAACTGTGTGCTGTCAGGAGGTCGGATTTATGACCTTGGGACGGCGCATGTTCGGTTGCAATGGTATAGAAATTCACGTTCGGTTACCTTAAGGTCGGGAATTGGTATTAATTTCATCGTTTTCTTCATTTTATGACGGATTCGAGTCAACTTTTTTAGTAAAGTATAATTGTTCATTCTAGTGAAGAATCCCCATTTTGTTCTTAGTAAAGTATATGATTTTTCAGTTGGCAAAGAGTCTAGTTCATTTTTTATAAGTAAAAGAGTATGTTATGGGTCCCGTCTAGTATCTCGTCGCTCGCATCATGGTTACCTAGAGTGCGGAAAATAATGGCTACCTAGCGTCTATTAAGACTCGCAGCTACCTGAACATTTGGGTAGTAATGTATTTGTGGTGTCGGGAGACTGATTATCTTGCCGACCATTTAGGTTATTTTGGTTATTTATGGTTGACTTGGAGTTTTGCCGATCAACGCAGGCGGGTTGCGTAACATCTGCACCCGCGGGTACTGGATGCCAGGGAGCGAGCTGAGAAATGGGCTGAGATATTACTGTGTCACCCTCCTCCCTACGACTTTCCAGCCTGGCGCTGGACCAGACTGTTGTTATTGCGGGTATCGTGGTTTGGATAACCTCCGGTGCCCCTTTATGTTGGGGCTTATGGAGCTGACGAATATGGGTGAGGTGGCAGTGTTGTCTTTAGTTTTCTGGGGCCCACGTAGACCGTGTTGGTGGCCACCGCCATCCACGGGCAGGACCCTGCCCCCATCTAAGTCAGTGATCGGATTCCCGGCGAAGATATCTGCGAGGCAACTTAAATTACTGCCAGTAGAGCTAAAGGTACTTTCTG
Organism: Rhorus exstirpatorius; assembly: GCA_963564615.1. Lineage (NCBI taxonomy): Eukaryota > Metazoa > Arthropoda > Insecta > Hymenoptera > Ichneumonidae > Rhorus > Rhorus exstirpatorius. The sequence goes on along the minus strand of OY751314.1, from coordinate 11,215,337 downwards.
TAAGATTTCAGCTTATTTTTCAGGGACACCGTTCGAATTTCATGCCCTTATCACGCCCTCGGCCAAGTCGGAGAACCTCTCGGACGCGAGAGACTCCAGCGAATTGGGAGACGAGCGGAATACCCAATTAGAAAAGAGGAACAACGAGGGGCAGCGGTGACGCTAGGAGGGACAACCAGAGCGCCAAAGAGCCGAAAAGAGGGAAGAGCATTAACCCCGAGAAAGCGACGATCGATCATCGGAAACCACTTCTTCCCGGCGAGTCCTCAAGTTTAGACGGTTTTCTTGTATTAATTGAGTAGCGTGCGTCGTCTCAGTGCTCCGTACGAATACCTGTGACACCTCGTGATTCGAGATCATCGTTAACATCAAGATATTTGGTGAGACTCAGCTCCGTATTATTGTACAGTCACACAGTGGGCTGAATCGCCGAAAAAGTCGGCAAAAGTCGAAATTTCAAAGTTGGCGGTCAGAGTTGGTTTTGAAATATATTCAAGGGAGGGGGTCCTTAGCTAGTTTTTGGAAGGGCACAGTGCTGACTCAGATATTTGGACTGCAACAGTTGTTCAAAGTGCACCGTTGCGACAGTAACCATTGCGACCTGACGCTGCTCAAAAGAAACGCTGTATTGAAAGTGCCAGTAAATTTTTATTAAAGAGTTGTTTGTTATCTGCGACATGGAGAGTGTTCCTGGAGGTATGTAGAATATATTTATGCATTAACTACCTATTTTTTCGATAATTGCATGTCCGAAACGTAGAGTCGAAAAATCCCCTGCAACTTGCATCGATGTTTGAACATCTTGATCGAAAATTAGCGAGAAAGTTGTGATCCCAATAGATCCTGCGTAGTTTAAAGTTTGAGTACATGCACAATAGTGTTTAGTTTCATAATTTTCAAACAAATGTTTCATATTCCTTCATATTCGAGATCACGGCCATTTTTCTCGTTACCGTGCATGGTCCGCACGCAGTCAATAAGCTCACTCGCTCGTAGTAGCCTTGAGGCTTTTTCTCTTTTGGTAATTATTTGGTTTGGTAAATTGTCGTATTTCGGTTTTGGTCAATTCTTTAGTACACGAGTGGGTCGTGAGCCCGAGAGTGAAATTATCGCCTCATTATCGTTCACTCTTTCTCTTAGTATGGTATTGCTCGTAACATTTATTTGATACTAGATTTTTCGTTGTTATTTTGGTTATCGTAATTTTCCGGTCACTTACAATTTCATATTCTTTTATTCGTTACTATCGTGTAAAATATTGCTGTGGTTATCGTCACGAACCAGCCGTGCGTTCGATTAAATATCTGTCCATTTCATTGTGTGATCTTTATGGTCTAATATCGTACCCGGTTATCTGTGAGATCTGGTGATCTCGGCTATCTTTTGGTATCGGTGAGATCTTGTATCTCAGTTATCTTTTTGCCTATCTGTGAGATCTTGGAATCTCAGTTATCTTTTGGGCGATTTGTGAGATCTGGTGATCTCGGTTATCTTTTTGGGCTACCTATGTGATCTGGTGAGATCGGATACCTTTCGGCTATGTTTACGTCGTACGATATTCGCGTGTCGGATTTAGCTTATGTTTTTGCCCTAATTCGTGATTTCTTGTATTCGAATTTCGCGTAATTTAAGGCCTTGTGACAACTCATCAATTGTATATTAATTTTTCACTGCGTAATTTTCGGTTCTCTTTCATTGCGTATTCTTTAGTAGTTTTGTAATAAGCAAACCTGCATTCGTGGTGGAAGATACACTACTAATTCGTATTAAGTATCGTATTTTCCGTATGGTTATCTTTGATACGAGTCTTTTGTGGAATTAGGGTTTTCATTCGTAACACGCCCAATATTTGGTTATTTGGTATCGTTGGTTCCCGGGAGCTCGTATTAAATATCGAAAATCTGGTATTCTAGTGGCGCCCACGATTTTTCTGTACAGCGTAGATCTCACGGTACATCCCCGTCACATTAAGTTTGGGTGATCACCGGGATCGATTAAAACTAAATTATATTAGTTTCCCGAAGCACCGCATTGCTCTTTTTCGCCTAGGGATCCCGCCCCTCTACCATTATCGCTTTTTTCGTGAGCTTAGTTGGCATTCTGTACTGAACTCAATTTTTATCCATCGAGTTTAACGGTTATCGAGAGCGAAAAATAAATAAGCCATTCTGTCTTGGATTCTGTGTTGCATTCTGTGTTGAGAGAGATTCGGTTGTCAACTGGCACCTAACTCTCGAACAGCCGGGTGTTGCGGATTTTGGTTCAATTGGGTTGTTAAATTTGGGTCATTGTATTTTTGGTAATTTGGGTAATTGAGTCCAGTATTTTGAGTACATGAATTGAGAAATTCGTCATAATATAGATATATACTAGGGGTTCGTATGGTTCTGGTGCTACGCGCCTTCGCTGGGATTCGGTTGTTGAGGTTTGGGTTTAGATTAGCTTGTATGATACGAAGGTAGGCTCCGCATATTACATAATACGCGGTCCGCAAATAACTTTCCGAAAAACTTACATATTTAAAAAAAAAACAAAAAAAATCGAAACGAACTTGTCAATATATGATACGAAGCATGCTGGCTAGGACATAATGCACCGAGTCTCTTGAGACAAGGATGCAATATAAATACCGATTGAAAATCTAGTGATATTTTAGGTCCTCCTGACAGATGTCGCCTGTTCTGCAGTACTGACTGTTGACACAAGAGAACACATCCGACCCTGAAACGCCGGTAAACAGAATTTTCAGATTAAACAGTGCAAAGTACCAACCACCGATCCTGCAGATACTCCTGCCGATAAAACAGACCACGGCTATCGGAATAGAACGTTGCTAGACTCTTGCGCGCTAATTTTGGTAATTTACAGTACCGACCGTTGAAAATGCAGATATTTACACTATAACGGTCCACACGATATGTAGTAAAAATCTTGATAAGTTGGTAAGATAGATCAAACTAATGCGGCAAATGCTGGCTGGCAAGATAGGAGCTGGCATAACTCTGCCAGCAAGGAAGGGAACCCCTTTGATAGACTCTTGTCCACTAACTTTAGTAATCTACAGTACCAAACGTTGACACCGCAGATATTTGCAATATGTCGGTATAACAGAACACCGCCCAGAGTAATATATCGATTAGTCAGTTAAACAGACTCGACTCCAACGGAAAAACAGCGGTCGGTAAGGCAGTGAATGGCATAACTCAGCCAGTAGGCTACTGATCCCTCTTGTCTGCGCCAGTAAAACATATCTCAGTGGCTATGTGTGCGTGCGTGCGTGCGTGCGTGCGTGCGTGCGTGCGTGCGTGCGTGCGTGCGTGCGTGCGTGCGTGCGTGCGTGCGTGCGTGCGTGGTGCGTGCGTGCGTGCGTGCGTGCGTGCGTGCGTGCGTGCGTGCGTGCGTGCGTGCGTGCGTGCGTGCGTGCGTGCGTGCGTGCGTGCGTGCGTGCGTGCGTGCGTGCGTGCGTGCGTGCGTGCGTGGTGCGTGCGTGCGTGCGTGCGTGCGTGCGTGCGTGCGTGCGTGCGTGCGTGCGTGCGTGCGTGCGTGCGTGCGTGCGTGCGTGCGTGCGTGCGTGCGTGCGTGCGTGCGTGCGCGTGCGTGCGCGTGCGTGCGCGTGCGTGCGCGTGCGTGCGCGTGCGTGCGCGTGCGTGCGCGTGCGTGCGCGTGCGTGCGCGTGCGTGCGCGTGCGTGCGCGTGCGTGTGTGTGCGTGCGCGTGTGTGTGTGTGTGTGTGTGTGTGTGTGTGAGAGAGAGAGAGAGAGCCCCCCGTCCGTAAACCAGACCGTGTGTGTGTCACTAACACATAGTGAGCCAGAACTGTCACTATCCCTCTACTATATACAAAAGTAGAGGTGAAAATAAATCTGATTCGAGAAAAACAAGAAGAATAAAAACACATACATTCAACGATATACTCCAACGACCAAAATATATATCATCATGACCACATTCGAGAAACACGAAAAAAAAAGGAAATAATCGGAATAACAAGCAAGGGAGGAAGGAAGAAAGGCAGAAAAAGGGAAAATATCGTCTCCAACGAAAAACTTTAAAAACCATATGAAAATCGCCGTTCTTCTTGTTGCAGCAATGTAAGTAACATTAAATTGTTGAAAAACAACTATAATGTAACATTTTTGAAACGGAAGCGGTAACGCTGCATGCATAAAATAAGTGAAAGAATTTCAACATTGTGCCTTTGCGAGCCTTTGTGATACAAAAGCGTATACCGCTAGCCTTGTCACACCGAAGCGGCTCATCACATGCGTATCCTCAAACGATACAGTCACTCCATTCATTCGCTCTCTTTCTCTCTATCGTGCTTTCGCTCTAACACTGACGCTTAGATCAATCTTGTTCTTTCTAAAACAGTCAAAACGTATCGGTCAACGGCAATAAACACTTTTATCCGTAAACCGTTGTTCTCATTCTCGAAAAATCTAGTCATTTACCGTTCTCCCCATTTTTAATTTTCTTTGTTAATTCTCATTGGGAGAAAGAACAAGAAAGACATTGAAGTGTAACGTCCTGGGTCGACCCAATAGATTTTAAATTTAAAACCCGATCGATAAGATCCAGGGTAAAAATAGAGAAATAGCCACTCTTTTACATAAATCATGAAAAATCGCGAAAAACCCAGGGGCAACCCTCATTGCCGGCGTTCGCCCACCAAGCACGAAAGCGTGCCTACAAGCAACACACGTAATCTCCAGTCTTTTACAAACGAGGATCGTCGCTGGCAGAAGGCCCGTGAGTAACGAATCGGCGTATGTCGCGCGTTATCTCCGAGCTCCCACAGATTTTGGAAGTCGGAGAGAACTAGCGCCTTGCTGACTCGTACAAGACGACCACGCTTATCGCCTAGGGAAGAGCCTCAACATAAATACCAAGTGCACTTCGTGAGTATCGATATCCCGGCACTGACCATAGTCAGAAATCAGCCCGGACAATATCGATGACACGAAGCTGACAATGAAATCGCCAGCTGCAATAACTGGAAATTAGTCTGGAGATTGCCGTCAGCAAGATGTCGAGGTGTGAGAGAAACTCTTCTCTCACACGCTGATATCCCCCACCCTTTGCGACAATAGAATAAGGGCTATATAATCGAGTAGCAATTAAGAACAGCAGTTCGACTGCGGCCGTGATTAATATCACCCGTAGTCATAAAACTCGTCGCGAAAACATTAACCTCTTTTTATCAAACCACACTTAACAGTGGTTCATAAATCCACATTTTCACCTAAAACCACTGCACGGTAAACCGGCAACTCGTGTAAAAAATTAAAATTTATAAATAAATAAAACGAAAATTGAACCAACCCAAAACGTATCCGCGTCTCATTTGGGCACCTACGACTTTTTACATAAAACAGTTTGAAACAAAGAAACCAAAATTGAGCTGTCTATTTCTCGAACAGAACTCCTACCAACACCTCTAATCTCTCTGGCTACGGTTCAGTGCACTAGATGCACGCTTAGTGGCCTACTCTTCTAACTACAGTTATGTGCGCTAGACGCACGTTCTCTCGTAGTTTCCCTTTTTATTTCCCTTCCAGTACGGTTCTGTGCGCTAGACGCACGCTGCTGTAGTGGAAATAACAAACCCTTAGTACGGGAGTTCCGCCCGAGATTTGAAGACACACTCAAGGTGGAATAGCACTTGCGTTTTAGATTTACATGGGAAGACGCCGTAGTGGCAAGGTCGGAAAATTAAAACGACTGGTACGTGGCGCGAGACATTGTGTGACCGGGAACAACAATCCAAGAAACCCGAATCCCAGAAGTGGAGTATGCGGTGACTCGTCCATCTCAAGCGAACCGCGAGTTAGGACCGTGGATTTGTCTGAAACCCTACCGGGCTCCTCGACAATTCCCGATTCCTGCCCCGAATCGACAGGTGACGAGCACCGTCCTGTAGGAGTGGCGACGATATTCCGAATACCGGAAGGAACACCCACTTACATTAGCACTGACGTTATTCTCCCGGGACCGGTCCATCGGCCCTACCACGATAGCTCGAGCAACACATCGACGAGCGTGAAAGTTTCAGCTGAGGAGCTAATAACATTGGACTAAAAGAGAAAAAACCCGCTACGCCTCATAACATCGACAAGGTAAGTAAAAATCACAACTCACAGGCCAATTTTCACTAATCGCGAGCCTCTATCCCCGACCGGCACATTCCGGTCCCAACAAGAGGCACCCCTATTTCTACCTATACCGTGTTGTCCTCACCCAGGACGTGACAGAAGCATTCGGTACACAACCACTAAAAACAATTTATTTTCTCTCTTTTTCAACGTTACACAAAATAAAGATGTTTCATTTTAATTCATTTGTTGTTTACTATCCAAATTAATCGAACAAATTTAATAGACTCGACATTTTTTTCTCTCTTTCCCCTGATTTTAAATTTTCTCTCCCTTTCCTCTCATTTTAATCAAAAAGAATTTGATCGTAAAAGGACCCCCCCGTTCACAAAAATGAATACGACACGACCACCACGGCGTAGTTTACGTCAAAATTCGACAAACACATTTTTTAGTTCAGATACCGAAAATATAAATTCAGACGAGAGGGCAAACAGCGGTATCACTTTTCGTGACGTATATTCCCTACGTTTGGTGGCAAAACCATACCCGCTGACCACATTATTAAAGCATGCAAAAAAAAGAAACCAAAATATTATCCGAAAACGAATACGCAAGATTACTCATCATGTTCCAATAGAAATTCAACGGAAACGCTCTCAATCTAGCAGAAACAAAAACCCACGAAAATATCACGAAATCTCTTAACGATCTGAGAGAAAATTTCCGTGCGCCAATCGAAAATTTCGATCTTGAATTAAAATTAAAAGCAATTTCAGAAAATTATAACGAGCCAGTACCAGAGAACGCGACAAGAACACGATTAATTTTGAAACGAATAACAGAAAGAGTGGAAGAATGTTACACTCGCAAAAGCAAAAAAGAATATCTCAAAAGCAGAACAATGGAAATAAAAAAATCTGTAACACGAACCTCCGTAAGAGGCCTTATCGATAAAAAAGGAAGTTTTTTTATGAATCAAAACATTAAGTCCATTGAACAAGCAGTGAAAGAAGCATGTATTATCGAGCGAGAACTTCTGAAACGGCAAACAGTAAAGCAAAATCAGATATCAGAGCGATAGACAGCAAAATAATTACAGAGACAACTCACGAGACAGGTCACGACCACGCCCGCGGAATATACCAAAATAACTATCAAAATAACGACTCATACGATTATTACAGTTACTCGGGAAACAGATCTTGTGATAATTCTCGCGACAAATACTATAATGATAACTCACAAAAACTACGTAGGGAAAGTAGAGACAGACTTGAAGTAGGGAAGAGTGGGGTAAGTGGGGTAAGTCCTCGGGGTAAGGCAGTTTTTTAAAATTATTTCATAACAGTTCAGCAGATCGAATGAAACGTCATTTTTGATGAAAGACTTCGCTTTATCGAACCCCTTTTCGGGATTAGAAATTATAATTTTTGCTCGTCTTGGCATTATTCTCGAATATGTTTCGCGCATTTACATCATTATTAGGAATTATTTGAATTTAATTAACGTAGCTACGGGAAATTGCGTAAATTCTGGAGTAATAAGTAAATTCGATTTTGTGTCGCCTTACCGGTAAAGTTCTGTTCCATGCTTTGGGCATTTATTAGAAGCAAGTTGCGGGCTCAAAGCCTCGCGTCTCGAGACAATGGCACGCTCTTGTACGCGACGTCACCGTTTATTTATCTTTTCGCTCTCTCGTCGACAATGTACTGGCCGAGCACCGAGAGCCAGATTCGCGTAAGAATAAGTTCTAAAATTTTGCTTGTGTTTCGTTGCGTGAATTATCATATTTCGTATATCTACCGGGTAGGCAATAAGTAAATATCTCACCCGGATTTTCGATGCACATTTCGTCGACCTTAGATTCCCGTAATCGTATTTTCGTACCTCGGTCATTTATCGGCAATAGTATTACTACCTCGGTCCTTTATTAATCATATCGACTTGCTCTCGTTATTCTCGCCATTAAGGCCATTAAGGTTAATCTTACTATCTACCCAAGTTATTATTTTATTACGTTTTGCCTTATTACTGTTTGTGTCGATCGAATTTGGCGAACTATCAGAAGTTAGAGATTTTTATGAGTCTATTTGGTAAATGTATCGATTACGTTTAGGAGAAAATATTGTGAGTTTTGGGTTTCAGATAACTTTGTGAATAAATCCTCGAATGAGGTATTAAGATTGAGGTTTCTGTCGAATTATTATTTTGTGCTTTCCGCCTGGATATAGTATAACTCTCGAACCATGGCCGAGGATATTCCCGGTGAATTCAGAGATCCCCGAGGCTACGTGTCATTATCACTCCCTTTTTTACCCTGCCCCTCTAACATTCGCCCCGCAGTCAAGCTGAGCTAGTCGAGCTGCCCTCGATCTCTCACCACCCTTCCTGCCGTGCCATGCATCCGTCTGGGATTCGTGTTAAAGCAAATAAATAAAAGTCGGTTCATGAGCGGTGGTACTTCGTACCTGGCGCCCAACGCTTTAACTCGGAATTTCTCATTGCTTGCGGTGAATATTATTTAATCGCTTTGTCAGGCACGGTATGTAATGGTGATCAGCCCGATCAGGAAGTGTGGTAGAAAAAATCCCGTCACAATGTATATATATACAATATAATGACGAATTTCTCAATTCATCTACTCAGACAACTGAGCTCAATTACCCAAATTACCAAACATACATTGACCCAAATTTAACAACCCAATCTAATCAAAATCCGCAACACCAGGCTATTCGAGAGTTAGGTGCCAGGTGATAAACGAATCTCGCTCGTCACCATCATCCAAGACTTATTTTTTTTTCGCTCTCGATAACCGTTAAACTCGATAGATAAAAATTGAGTTCAGTACAGAATGCCGACTATGCTCACGAAAAATGCGATAATGGTAGAGGGGCGGGATCCTTAGGTGAAAAAGAACAATGCCGTGCTTCGGGAAACTGATGTAATTTATTTTTAATGAATCCCAGTGATCGCCCATACGTAATGTGACGGGGATGTACGGTGAGATCCACGCTGTACAGAAAAATCCCGTGTGATACTAGAATAACAGTTTTTTGAAACTTAATTCGAGCTCCCGAGAGCGAACTATACCAAATAACCAAATTTTGGGCGTGTTTCAAAAGAGAACCTCAATTCCACAAAATAAGACTCGTAGGATTCACGGGCGCTATACGCCAAACTGAGTAGCAATGAACAAATAGTCTGGAATCGCAACTTAACGAAAACTTAACACCAAATACTATAATGAATCCAAATTAAACGCGTCTCATTGTCAGTTAAAATGGACTAAGTCCAAACCCACGATATCGTGGAAAGAAAAAGCCTGATTAGGCATTGTACATATATTTTAAGGTGTATGAACAAACGAAAACCATGAAAGCACCAAATTTCAACTATCTCGTCTTCTGCATAAGCGTTCACCCCACTCCATGCGGCTCAGTCGTCACGGCTAGCGACATCTAGCCACAGTATCCTTGGTTATTTGCTGAAATAACCCCATAACACTTTGATACTCAACTGCAAAGGTATCTCTGAAGCTCACCGTCTCAACCACATCGATACAATTCACAATATTTTCTATACTACTAATGAAATATTGATTCATTACGTTCGCAGTTTCTGATTCGTCCTGACATTTAGTATCGTTTATAGTAATACCTTGTATTAATTCATTATTTTTCTTATTTTTTATTATTTCCGTCTTTAACGTTTTCCATAGGTCATATGGGTCGTTCTTAAGCTTAAGTCTACCAATTTTTTCCAGATAGTATATTTCCTTTCTATTTTTGATGAGCCCAACAACATAATTTCGTAATCTTCTAAATTCTTGCTAAACTCCCATATCGTTAGTTTCTACTGCTTCTGCATATTTTTCATCTCTACGTTTAATTGCATCAAGTATATCATTAGTGAATCATTATTTTGATGCCCATTTCAATGCTATTTTCTTTTATATAAGAGGTGCTTGTTCGTCAATCACAGATACCACAGAATTTACAAACCAATCAGCTTTACTATTCACTTATGTCCTATTGTTATTAAAAAACATATTGTTACACTTTTTCACATTTCGCAATAGTTCATAATACACGTTGCGATCAATACCATCATAGTTTCTACACGTTAATAATTAATATCCTTTACCATAGTTATATTCTTGTGTACCAACATGAAATATTGCATGATCTGAGATTTTGGGTTTATATAATACTTTGCATACTAATTCCTCATTCGAATACTCATGATCTATAAGTGTTCGGGATCTATCTGTAATTCTTGTTGGTTTCAGGACATATTGTCTATAGCCTAATCCCTGCGTGAGATCAATAATCTTTTTTTGGTAAGCATTGTTACTTAACAAATCGATGTTAAAGTCTCTAAAGAGAGAGAGATTGATTGATCGATTGATTTTTTATTAATGCCTCGGCTAGCCTTTGGCAAGAGTACAAACAGGAGCATGCCGCAAAACAGAATAAGATACAAGCCGATGGGAGCGCAGACAAATCAACAAAGCTTAGTAATCCCACTATGATAAATAATAATACTACAATAAGTACTAATAATATAAGTAATAAAGATAATATAATGAGTATAATAATACAGTAACTTAAAATAGCAAGGCCGAACCCAAAGATGTAACGAATGTCAATCTTTCGATCAAGGTAAATCGAGTGAAAAAAGATCAGACCAGATCGACATGGTTAAATAGGTGAGCATGCAGGCGAGTTTTAAAGACTTCAGTAGACGGCGACGACGTAATCTGTAATGGTAACGAATCCCACAGATAAGCACCAGATAGAGAAAAAAGAATTATGGTAGGAAGCTGTGCGATGAATCGGTATACGAAAGGTAGATCGCGCTTTTCTTAGGAGACGATCGTGAGTGACAGCATCGTCTCTGAACAAATAAAGAATGTAACTCGGTGAACTTTGTCGTAACACATTAAACATGGAAATTCCAAGGAAATAAAGGGGCCTCGTCTTTACAGTCAGCCAGCCGAGTTGCCGCCTATTCGCTGTGTGCAGAAAGCCAAGTGGCGCCGCGGCCAGCTGTACTCCGCAAATTTTGCTGGAATAGCTCTCATTTATTTACATAGACGAAACCTTGTTGGATTAATTTTAATAAACGAACGTTTATATTCGTGCTGCATAGAGTTTTTTGAGGTGAGCTTGACTATAACTGCGTTGAAAAAAAAAAAATCGACGTATTACGATGTAATGAAAATAGGTTTACGGCTACTTTTCCTTCTCAATTTGAGGCTAACAAGGGGAGGCTACGATGCATGGGTCACCGATTCGATCCATCTTTGGTACACGTGTAGGTGATGACCAGGAGTATAACAGGTGCAAGTAGTAAGATGCGCTTCTCAGCCGTTTCCGAGAAATAAATTTACCGAAATTTCAGTACGTTCATATGCATTCTACGTTAAAAAAATACCATTGAGTGATTGGCGCAGTGGCAAGTGCCCCGCTTAGTAAGCGCGGGATCCATGGATCGAATCTCGCCGGTGGACTTTCTTTTTTTTTTTTTTTTTTCTTATTTTTCTCGACATTTCTCTCTTACAAATTTGGTTGTCTTGAATAATGTTTATTTTGGAATCACTTGTTTTTTTTAGCGGGAAAAGGGATTCTGAAAAAATCGTACAGGCGTTGGATGAATTAATACTTTTATTCCCAGTATTTTGTACCCGACTGAACGCTGCAACTGTATGCAGCTTTCGCAACAAGAGAGACAGAACGATAAAACGGACGCGCTAACGAAACGACAACTGTCCAACCGCCATCTTGAAGGGAACTCATTATTATTATTATTATTATTATTATTATTATTATTATTATTATTATTCAGTTAATTCAAATAAGATCTCCAAGGATTGTAGTGTTTCAACTTTCATGGACGGCCATACTTTTCAACATGTATTGACTTGTAAGTCTCTTCAAAGTTTGTTTTCGATTGCAATGCACTCGCTTCTTCACCGATGGCGCATAGTTCTTTAAGTTTTGACCCAATAACCTTTTGTTTGTCGGTGTCTGTTTGCTAGTTTTGATTTTGGCCTAGCTGTTTAAAATCAAAGATCATATTGTGTTCAACTTCTATTACTGTGTAGGGATTGCTTCACTTCAATGTTCTTATCATTTCTAACCACTGCGTGAGAGTGTACATATCCCGCCCAGTACATCGATGCTCTTTTAGGGCTGCAAACACATACATAGAAAACAAAAATCAATTTTGATTTTAACCCGAAAAATTGTCGGAGTGAAAAAATGAATTCCCGAACGACTTTAGTGCTCTTCATTGCTATATAATTAAAAAAAAAACTCGCCACCTCATTTGATCATTTCTTTCCATAATTGTCTGTCCATACGTAGCAATAAACTTCATGGCGGATAGCATCGTAAATGGTGAGTTTTTAGACGGCAAGTTTTCTTCGCTAATAAAAAAGGCTACTTTTACCTTGAGGAACATGTAAAACTTTCTGCAAATCAAAGCAATACAAGCTTATATGTTTATTCTCTTTCTTTTTTACTTTGATTGCATCAGCAATTTTCAATTCCCGAACTTTAATTTTATTCAACATATGAAAATCATACTGCTTTTGGAGTCCCTTTCTTTTTTCTTCGTCTGAATTTGTATACCCCATACAAACGTCACATTGGTCTTTCTTCGGTTTAAAGAATCCAATATTGAACTCAGTATTGATAAAATTACGGTACTGTCTTATAGTAGCCAATTTGTATGATTTCTCTTTTCCCCATTCCAAGTATAAATTACGCATACGAGGAATGGATAAATTCTCTTATAGGTACTCTCGCTTAGAGTCTTTTCATATATAATGGGATTCAATACGAAGGGAAAGGTTTATGTGCTCAATCACACTTTCCTTCATATTAGGGTCGAGCTTACTAGAAGGTTGTGATTTTTTCCCTCGCTGATCGCATTAAATTCCTTCAGTTAAACTATTTTTCTTGATTGCAGTTTCTACGAATTCATCAGAGATCACCAGTGTCTTAAGGAACATAGTTTTGAAGATGAAAATATCTTTTCCATGAATTTAAAAAAAATATTTCTTCGAATTTTGTCGCCTCGGTTCGATTCAATTTTACTTTTCACCTTGCAGACAATGACGTGCCTAGCAATGTAATCTCATTGACGGGTATGGTCTCCCATACTGCAGAATTGTAAGAAAATATATTTTCGCTTTGGCTCACCAAGTCTATCGTCACACTTAAGGGGGGAAATCACAGTAGCACACAAAAAATAGGCATATTTTCGGGAATTAATTTTGGCTGAAGAAAAGTATCAATCGAAAATCTGTAAAGTAGGTTTTATAGCAACACTAAAAAAGTACAAAATGTAATTTTTTCAATAAAAAATATTCAAAAATGGCGGCTGCGCAGCATATGCCCCAAGGCGCCTATTTTTGAAAGCGTGTCGATGGCCGAAGACGTAGCTTCCTTAATTTTTGACCTGGAAGAAAAAACCAAAATCTTTTTAGTTTCCATATAACAACAGCTAGCGAGCTACGTAAGATTTTTTCGATATATTGATTTTTCGCAAAATGGTGCATGTTTGAAAATAAAGTTAAATTTTTAACAAAAAAAAACGCCATAAAATCGTCGATAAAAAAAAACTAAGCCATATCAAAATAAAAAATCCTACGTAGCTCCGTGGAGAAAGATATTTCGAAGCTACTGTGAAAATTTCAAGTCGATCGGTAAAAATCTGCTCGAGTTATGTCTTCGGCGAGCTCAAAAAAAGTGGTTTCGAGAAAAACGCGTTAAAAGTTTTAAGTACTGAGAAACCATATTAAAATTTCATATACCTCTAATCTGCAATGCCTGCACCGTAAAGTTGACCTTCTAAATCCACCTCCAACTCTTCTTTTTCTTTCCGCATACTTTTCAAGTCGAGTCGGGCCTGTTTTGCGCCATCACTAATAGATTTTTCCGCCTTCTTGATACGCCTTTCGTCGCGCCGGGATCACAAAAGGCGCTCGGAGCATACCTGAGAGGCGTTACCACAGAATGGAAAATTTGGGCACTCGGACACTTTTGCCGTATTCCATCATTTGGTACATTATTTTTAAGACCCTAAAGCACCTTTTAAGCGAAAAAAAAAAATTTCGAAAAATTGAAAATTTTACTGTGATTTCCCCCCTTAAAACGGCATTTGGAACCACAAGATACACCAATTTTCTTCGCTGGATTGATTTTTGATTCAATAGCAACAACGTGTTTTATCCCACGATTCAATGCAGTTTCCCGCATTACCGACTTCCATTTTAATCGATTCAGCGATCTCTTGCGTGTTAATTTTTTGTATATAATACCACAAGAGCTTCAAAATTATCGGATTTTTCCCGATAGGTTCCCTGCAAACAAATGAACGAGTCAAGTTTTTCTGAAAAACTTAACGAGATCGTTTGTAAGCAGCGAACCTTGAGGGAAATATCCTGATAATTTTGAAGCTCGCGTGGTATTCGGAGGATTATTTTTTTCATCCAAATTTCGGTCAATGGAATTGCACCATCAGACATCACACAATTAATAGTTATACAATTCAATTCGGGTTTAATTAAAAATTTCCCTTCACTTCTCATGAATGGTTTCCAAAGAATTAACTCCGAATCTACTCATATTTGATTGAGATCCTTCAATTGCCACTATAAAATTAAATCTGTCAGTTCTGACACGGGGTTCACTCGATTGGGAGATCTTTTGTTTTTCATATAACAGCTAAAAGAGAAAATTATCAAAAAAATGATGAGTTTGAAATCGTGTAGGTTGTACCACGTGACGTCTAATGGTGCAATTCTATTGGCCGAAATTTGAATGGAAAAAAAAATCAGTATTATTTGTCGTCCTTCTACGTCTAACTCCAGTGTTGTTATCCCTCGTTGTATCCCTTGCCGTATCCGCTTCTTCTACGGTAGAAATTTGAAGAGACAAAGCTCCAATCGATTTGCTGTGTTGAAAAGAGTCTGCACTGAGATCTGAATCGATATTAATTCTCACTACTTTCAATACATCTATTTTCTCGGTTTTGGATTGTTTTTTTCGGTTAGGCGTACATTCACCCAAATCCATATCGTATTATATTTGTGGTTCTGAAATATATTGTTAATGATATCATTAATCTATTTACGTATTTATTCGAGTTTTATTATATTATATAATATATATTTTTTTTTATTTTTCCTGAGTTCCAGCGTATACCGTTCCAGGTTTTTACGTACTACCCTACCCAATTGAATTCTCGTAGCACTTTGAAGTTTTTCAAGATTCGTTAAGTGTGCGTTCAGGTTTATCATGGATGTAAAACGTGATTTCATTGTCGCCCAATTTTATAGCTGCCCGCCGAATTTTGGCGGGTTCAATTCGGGCATCCTTTCATAACTGGTTGTATTTATGACTGGCGGGGTGAGAGTGTTTCGATAGTTGGTGCTTTCGGATGATAATCCTGCCGTTACAGCCACATATCTTATAAAGGCGTGTGCCTGAGTCCAAAATAATTCGTTTCGATCTCTATTCTGGCTCGATCGTGATCGGCATTATCGGGTTGTGGAACGTCAAGCTGGACTTTATTGATTTAAATTCTTCATGAAATTTTTTAACGCTTTCCATTCACTTTTTTATGTGATTGCAATCCGGATCTTGATCCATTCCATTCAAAAATGTGTGAAAATTTGTGATTTGCGCTTTAATAGTTATGTGTCTTTTTAAACAATATTCAATATTAGTTTCTTGATCTGTGACTGTTATCATAGGAAGGTTTGAACCATGCCCAGTTTCTTCTGCCATTGTTCGATGAGGGGTCCGTATTTGGGGTTGGAAAAGATTTCGATGCATTCGCCCCACAGATTGGCTCAAAGTATGTATTAAAAAAACCCAAGTAAAAGCTCATCTCTCTATCTCAATGGGAAAGGGTGAACTCCCTCGTGAGGACTAACTTTTTTGCATTTAAATAACAAGCGTTTTTCTCATATTCCTACTTTCGATTTTCATTATCATATCGCGTTCTAGGCGCTGAAAGAATCGGTGACTTGGCACATCTCTCAAATAATACTACATGTAAGCCTTTGAAAAGAACCAGAAGTGTTCAATACTACGCTTTAAACAATCATATTTGATATCAATAATCGTTTTATTGGTATTTTATGATTTTTTCTAACTTGACATATTTTTTGGATAATATTTGGGTGATTTTCGGTTCTTTATGTACATACGAAATAAAAATAATGTTCGATCATCAAGGATACACATAATATACATAAATGAATCTACAGCATATTGACGGATTTTATATAGTACCTAGGAAATGGCCGAGAAGGATAGAGAAATGAAACATCAATACTTTAAATAACTTTAAAAGAAAAAAAAATTATTTGTCGATCAATGCAGGGAAAATTCCAGATTATAAATGAATACATTTTTCAGGAAACCCCATCAATAATTATTGATCCAACAAAAGAAACCATTATAATGGTTTCTTTTTTTGGATCAGGAATTTTTTTTCGAAACTCCGTCACGATCTGCGACAAGAAATGTTTTTGATGTTCATTTCGCGTAAGAATATTATTATATTCCGACGTAGTATGAAAAGAAAAAAAAAAACAACAACTGGTTAGAATATAAAAGTAACTCACGATGGAGGCATTGAATCAGAAAAATTTCAATAAATTCGGTTATTATAAAGGTCGATTGACATTCTTAGCTGAAAGCCAAGTTCCTACTCCTGATTCAGAAAACTGCACATCAATGAGATCCATTCTAATTATCTTTTTCAATCACTTTTATTACCACTTGATTGAAAATGAGTCTAGGTATTCAATTTCCATTTTGTACCAGAAAACATATAGCTTACAAGGGGAGGGCGCATCCTTGGGGTCGCGGATTTGTAAGCCCTCTGAGGGTAAGAAAGTACTTCATAATAGCAAACTATAGTCCAAAAGCGGCAGGACTAGTTACGCAACCGTTTCCAAGATAAATCGGTTTGAAAAGCGTAGCGTTTTTTATATACCTGCACCATTGCACATTGTACCGTCGTGGCTGTGTGGCTCAGGGATTACGCGCCCGACTACCAGCTGGTCAGCCCGGGTTCGATCCCGGTAACGACTTTTTTTCTCTTCTTCTTTTTTTCTTTTTATCAATCAATTTCGTCAATTAAATCACAAAATTAATGGGTATGTTGGGAAAATATCATTTTGAATTCTCGCGCTCAAATCACCCACGGCAGCACCTCTCGGTCAGTGCTCCTCGCGCGCTCTCTCTCGGGTTTTTCCGGTGACTCGATCGAAGAGAAGCCGGCATTTCGCGAGTCTTCGCTCAACCATCGTGCCTTATGAGCACGTGTTTCTGATCAATTAAGAAATCCGGAAATTCTCTCAATATAATCTCACCATCGGCTTTTTTCTCATTGAGATTCGGTTCCCCTCATTATTTCTGTCGGCAAGCAATCAATATTTTTCAGATATAACTCTCGCGGCGCAGTACCACTCGTCATCCCCGAGTTCTCTAGCCCGGACGGAATCATCTCGTGGCCTCGTGGCATATCGATCAGCCATCTTGAACCTTCTCATTCTCTCGAGCTCTGAGCCGGAGATTACGCGGCTTTCTCGCTTATACTTTCACACCTCATTGTATCAACTTAAACGGAATAAACTCAGTTTTGTGTAACAACGTTACCCTAGGGTGACGAAAAGATATTCAGCGTGCTCAAACATTCATTCTCGGCGTTCCTCACCCCGATCCCCCCCTCAAGCAGATATCTCACCGGTAATTTTAACAGGGTCGTAACGCCATTCTTCTTTATTATTAACCGCTGATTTATGTCGAGCGGCATAATTTTGTTTCGAAAATAATTTTACGCTCGACTTCTGCATATTTCACAAGTATTTGTAGAACTTGTATATCTGCTCCTACGTCCCTCGGATAAATCTCTTTATTCCGACTGGCCCATACCTACTGCCGCTTATGGGGTCGTCAGGGTTAGGGGACTACAAGAAAACCGTTGAACGTGAGTCAGTACGACAAGACCTTGCACGCTGTGCAGATCTATTGCCCTACAGAATCTAAAAACGGGAAGTAATTTAATTGACGAAATTGTTGGCGAATAAAGTGTTCTCTTTTTTTTTTTGCTGTGTTTTCAGGCAGCAAAAGAGAGAAAAAATTGATTGAAAAAAAGAAGAGAAAAAAGGATCGTAACGGGGATTGAACGCAGGCCGGCCGGTTGGTAGTCGGGCGCATAGTCCCTGAGCCATGCCGCCTCGACGGTACAACATGCAACGGTGCAGATAAATGAATACCGCTGCGCTTTTCAAACCAGTTTTTCTCGGAAACAGTTGCGTAACTAGTCCTGCCGCTTGGACTGTAGTTCGTTATTATGAAGTACTTTCCTACCCCAAAAAGGCTTTGAAATCCGTGACCCCAAGGATGCGCCCTCCCCTTGTTAGAGTGACGCGTGATGACTGATAACATACTATTGACAACCAATAACAGCAGAAGATCGGCGCCCAGCGACACTTCGTTTATCTTCGCAGTGGCCTGTTCAGATAGATCACCTATGTATACGTCATGTGCCAAGTATATATGTACCAAGTAACACATTTATTCATATGATTGGATAAAATCGGATGCAATTGTACGAAATTATATCGAATTTATCTCTACTAAATCATATAAAACAAAATTGCTACTATATGCTTATAGCATTATAAGGTAAACGGCCCAGTTTCTGACCTTTTAAGAGCAGGGGTGTCAGATTTTTGCTATTAACTGACGCGTGATATAGCTAAAATGTAAATTAAAGGTTTCAACACGCGCGTTAAGGCCCCCCGAATGAGATTCACCTATTGAACAAGGAAATAATTAAGATTTATTAATATAATAGTTATTTTAATATTGCTTCTCGGCTGCCGGGGTTCCTGACACTAGAGGAACATCTATGTCGTAGTTTGTGACCCCTGCGTGTACCCGATTTATGACCCCCTTGGCGCAGTTTGTGACCCTTACGTGTACCCGATTTATGACCCCCTTGGCGCAATTTGTGACCCTTACGTGTACCCGATTTATGACCCCCTTGACGCAATTCATGTCACCTATGTAATTTCACGGACACACATATATATAAACAAGTATATATAACAAAAAAACATTTAATTAGTGTAAAACTTTTTTATTTTTTGTACATATGTAAAAAATATTTAAAAACTAAGAGCAAAAAATGTTTATCGCGATTAATTTTCTTTTTTTTGTTTCTTTCTTATTGGCTTATTTTCTGAGCGCTCCAATTCTTCCACCTTTATCTTTTTCGCGACTTTGTCTTGTTGTTTCTTAATTTTTGTTTCGATTTTTGGAGTTTTCAGCTGTTCTTTTTTTACCATGCGGGCTGCTTCTGCAATCTCTTGTTGCTCCTTTTTCATTTGGGCTTTCCTCAAACGTTTTTCTTTTCTCGCCTTTTTGTTCTCTTCTTCAGCACGTTTTTTCTCGTTTTTCGCCCTTGCATAATGTATCCATTCGTTGGACGTCAGTACTGCTGGCACTTTAGGTTTTCCCTGTTTTTTTTTTCGCAAGTTCCTCTTTTTTGGGAGGCCAAAGAAAAACATGTTTGAATGGCGAAGGGATACCGGGAGGAATGTCAACTTGTGAATTTGACGTAGATGGCTCCGGAGAAGTCGTGTTTCTGGGCTTTTCGTCAATGTATAGACTTGGCTTTTGTTCAAGCTCCGTCGACTCTTCTTTAGTGCATTGGTTTTGCAATTTTACCATCTTCGTCTCTTCTTTTGCACTTTCATTGTCTTTTCCTAACGGTACTAACGTTCCATCTGCATCGATCTCGTAGATAGTCATATTTGAAATCTCGTCTCCTATGATCACAGCGTCTTCTCGAAGTGGAAGGGACTTGGTCATCTCTGTGGCGTCTAAGTCTTCCTTCTTATCCTTCCCTTCTTCTTGTTCAACCTTACCCGTCGTATCTCCACTGTGAATCTAATTTCACAGTGAAACATAATTTTCTATTTGTACAAAAATGCTGGTATCGGCATAAAATATTCCCTGAGATAAATTAAATGTAAAAATAAATTATGTATAAAATATATAAATTAAATTTAAAAATAAATTATGTTCAAAATATTTCATAGTGGCAATAGCAATCGATAATTAAGAAATAACAAAGAAAAATATTGCGTTAAAATACCAAAACTCCATTCTCGTCATTAACGCGTCCTTCTTGGACAACGCTATTGGCTTCATTGATACCAATACCCTTTATTTTCCGCCAGAAATAGAATAAACTTTGATGTATCGGATCGCCTCGCCATTCTGCTCCCTCTTTGACGTCTCTGAATATCTCCAGCACTTCGGGTTCTATATTATTTTCAAAATACTCGACAATTTCTTTGTGCCGAGGTCCTTTAGTTTGAGTCACCGGAGTGATCTTTTCGGAGCTGTCGCCGTTCTTAAAAAACTTCCGACAGTTAATTCCATCCGCTGAAAAGGGGTGGAGCCCAGTTGTTTTAAACCCGTTCTTCAGTATGGTTTTTGCGTCGAGAGCCTCGATAGCTTTCTGAAGAAGCAGCGCGAAGTCTCCTCGCTTCAAACGTTGACCGTTGTTTTCTAGTCGCCAATTACGAACTACGTTCGCCCACACACCTTTGAGGGGATGAAAAAATGCGACGTCCAGCGGCTGTAAAATGTGAGTTGCATTTGGGTATAGCGCCACGAGGTCGATGCCTTTTTCCCGACAAAAATCGCTCAACGCCATGGTCAAATGTGACGTATGCCCGTCGACGAACAGTATGACTGGGAACACGACTTGATTCTTCAGCAACCATCGATAAAAGACGTTCGCAACGTACACGAAGAACGTTTCCCCCGTCATCCATCCACTGTCCGAGTGACCGATGCCCCAGTCTTTTGGCATTCGTGCAGCGACATGTCCGGGAATTCGTTTGTACGAAAAAAGTACCATCGGTGGAGCAAGTTCGCCGCTCGCACTTCCACAGATAAGCGTGGTCAAGCACTCTCTTTCATCATTATTGATGAAATTGTATACCGTTTTGTCGCCTTTTTTGGTCAATACCGTGCCCCCCTTTGGACTCAGAAAAAAGCCGACTCGTCGCAATTAAATACGCGGGAAGCGTCAATGTCCAGAAGTGACTTCGACTGAAGATACTTTTCTACCTCGCTGAACCACCCTCGAAGTTTTTTCTCAGTTAAATCAGCTCGATTGCGCGTCAAATTTTGTGACGTTCTTTCAGCTATTTTTGGGTGACGATTTTTGAAGGCGTCGTACCAATGTCTCCCAGGGCGATTATCCTTGAACTGCGTCTCGATTTTTAGGTGTTTCAGAAGAAGTTGAACACTGTCCAATAATTGGAGTCGAGTTGGAGGGAAGCCGCATTGACTCATGTGTAAGATCTATTGCACGAGCTTACGTTCATTCTCTTCGCCAAGTATGCATTCAGGTCCACGGGTTTTTACTTTAGGTGGTAATGTGCAACGCTTTTTGTAGAGCAATGTCGTCTTTGGAATTTTGTAAATATTCGCTGCCGTCTTTACAGGCATTCCCGTATTCACCGCGTCTAAGGCGTTCTCGAGATCAGCATTTGTGTATTTTCGTCCAACATTTGTCCTCTTCCTAATTAGATTTAAAAAAAAATGTATATATTAGTATTTGTATTGTACAGTACAATACAGTTATTCATTATGAAAAAGCGACTTATAAGTAAAAAAGAAATGTATGTCGTACCTTTTCGAAACAGTCCGTGGAGTGATAGACGAGTCTGTAGTTTCGAACACTTCTTCGTCTTCGTCTTTCCAACGAGTTTCTTTTTTACATCTGAAATACGTAAAATAAAAGACACAGCAATACATATTTTAACCTTTCTTATCAAAAAAGCTATTCGCAGTGAAAAAAAAGTATTTTATACCCTTCCGCTGGAGATGGAATCATCACATCAGCTGTCTCTGCAGTCTCCATCCTCTCTTCGTCTTGAGGGGTAAACTTTTTTTTTCTCCCTATTAACATTTACAACTATTATTAACATATGTACTATAAACATTGAACAATGCAAATTCTTATTGAAAAAGCTATTCGCAGTGAAAAAAAAATATTTCATACCCTTCCGCTGGAGATGAAATCAATTGATCCGCAGCCTCCGCTGTCTCCATTCACTCTTTTTTTAGATTCTTGAGGCGTAAAATTTTTTTTCTCCCTATCAACATTCACAATTATTATTAACATATTTACTAGAAAGATTGAATAATGCAAAAAAATATATCAGCAACATTAAGTAAAAAAATATTTTGAATTCTAGATTTCCGCACATTTTAATAATTTGTTAATAATTTAATAAATAATTCCTAATTAACTCATTGTTAATAATTTAATTAATTTTTATGTCACGGAAAATTAGAATAAACAAACAAAAAATGGTTCAACGCAGCAGGTGACAAGTCGAGGGTCAACAACAGCAACATAACCCTAATTCTGTGTCGTAGTTATTGACACCACGAATTTAACCAGATATCGAATCAAAAGTTAAATTATTTTGTATCTCATCGATAGCCTGGTTCCTGCTGAAGATGTCGATACCACTTTTATGTCGTTTTATACTTAGATAACGAACAAAATTCTGATTTACGTAGATCGTCGCACTTACTATCACCATCTATCACGATCGCTGTAGAGCCACTGAGACGCGTGTCGCACTGTTCACTGGTTTATTTCTATTATAAAATATTTCATTAAAAAATTATGTTTGTCCAATAATTAAAAGGGAAAAACGCTCTTCAATTAACGGATAATTTAATTATTGTTCGGAAAAAAATATAATTATGGCAGTTAAAACTTTGCCGTCGGGGTCACAAACTGGGACAGTGTCAGAAACTGGGCCGTTTACCTTAAGTGAGATCAACGCAGAATACGGATCCCGGGATCAGATAAGATACCTCAAAATTAGAATATATCCGGGGTAAAATGGGGTATTAATACAGTAAAAATCTACAAGGAGCGCAGCGAAGTGGTGTCGTGAATTTCTATTAATATTTGAAGTATTTTCTGGTGGTACACCATTGTGCCATCGACAAGCCCATATTTTTTTCATTGAACAGCCTATATTATTTTTATTGGCTTGATTTACTTGTGAAAAGCATTCGGTCAATGATGTTCAATTTCCCGTAACTGTGTTACTTTCTTAACCGCGCCGTTCTACGACTATAATTTTAGTACAGTATTTTAAAATTTAATTGAAGTTTATAAATTTACATGAGATTATATTTTTTTATTACTTTGAATGATGTTACAGAAAATTATATAAAATTATATGCCTATCACTTCACACAATTTTATAAAGAAAAATTCCATATTAATTTTTTGGAGGTTTACCATATCATAACATAAAAAGGGAATTGTTTACTTTGACGGCTTTTCGGAATTTTTCAACTTCTTGGGTTTTTCTCTGCGTCAATACGTTTTTTTTTTGGTCCCAAGAATGATAATCAGGTGGAGGAGCCTGAAAAAATTGAGGGGTTATACATGAATATTCAAAATTTGTTAGTAATTATTTCCTTTGACAAATTTTCCGAATTTTGCAAATTCTTGGGTTTTTTTGAGTCAATACGTTCCTTATGATCCCAATAATGATAATCGGGTGGTGGAGCCCGAAAAATTAAGAGGTTATACGGGAATATTCAAAATTTGTTTGTCGGAAGCTGCTATGCACGTGGCAAGTATGTCACACGCGAACGATATTTGCTACTGGTGTAAGTGCATGTGCGCACGCGTGCATGTGTGTGTGTACGCCTCCGCCCCCGGGGCCCCGCCCGGGGGGTTGGCATTGTTTGAATGAACTTGGTGTCCTTAAAAAGGGCCGATGGGGCTTTCAAAAGAGCCGATGAGGCTCTTGAAAGAGCCGATAGAATTCTCCAGTGCCTGTTTCGTTTGTTTGTAGACATGATTGCGATTATGTCGAATATGTGATGGTGTCGCTCCGTATAGTGTGGATATTTCCGTTTAAAAAAAAAAACTCGGCAATATGTCCATCCATATGGAGTTCTCTGCGTCCATATCGCGGAACATTTGATCGGACTTCTCTCCATGTTCGCTCAATGTTCTGCGTGTGTGCACCAGTGTCAGGATCAACAACATTGTAGCTGTGGTTCACGGTCAAATGCTTAAATCCTTCGGCATCTAAACAACTGTACGCCTTTCAACGATCTGACATAATATATAATCTGACATAATTGTTGATCCAGGGAGAACCCATTCTTTAATGATCTTCAGTAGGGTTGGCGCTGATCGATCAAGGATGGGAACAATGAATAGTTCTTTGGAATCATGATCGAAACCACCGAAAATCCATTGTTCATCGATAATACGTCCACGATGATATTTCCGCTTACCGAATTTTGCCTTGTCAATTTCGATTACACAGTTTGGTCCACCATTACGCTGTGAATTATCAATAGTCCACAACAGTATGGCTTCTCTTACAAAATTTGACCAGTCAACCACGGTTTTCTTACTGAAGGCCATTTCATCTTCAATAAACTCCTGACGCGGCGGCTTCATGCAAATATAAAAAGCGACGAATGCACATGCTTCCCCGAGTGTTAAAGAAGCATTTTCGAACCAAGTATTCTTTCGAACGGATTGTTTGAAAAAACATTGGACGATCTTGACTTTTTTACCGTTATGGATTTTTTTTTCTTTGGCACCTCCATTCGTGCATCTCATCATTATACGAAGCCGGTTCACCACAACTTTAGCAAATGATTTCTCCCTGGAAAACTTGATGCACTCGTAAAAACTCTACGAGTTCATTTTCGTTTTCGCACAGTCCGAGTAATTTCCGTAACTGTGAAGTTCAGCCCTCGCAACTCATATTAACGATACGTACACAACGAAGCACTGAAGAATTATGACTATCCAGTTTCTTGAACATTACTGATATATGTTAAAATTTATATGATGTATAGAAGAAAAGAAAGAAAAGTGGTGGTACAGGCTAAAACTCGAGCGTCCAGAATGTAAACAAACCGAGCCATGTAAACAAACATATCACAATGTGAAAATTCAAACAAAATATCACAATGTTGCAAATTCATATTTCCCCCCCTTACTTTTTTCCCCTTAATTTTTTCAGGCTCCGCCACCTGATTACTACTATTGGGATCCAAAGAAACGTATTGACGCAAAGAAAACCCAAGAATTTGCAAAATTCAGAAAATCCTTTAAAGTAGATAATATCCAACAAATTTCAAATATTCGTGTATAACCCTGTAATTTTTTCAGGCTCCCCCACTTGATTATTATCATTCGGAATAAAACAAACGTGTTTGTTGAAAAAGAACCCAAGAATTTGCAAAATTCGGAAAAGGTGTCAAAGTAAACAATTACCCATAAAAACATTCATCTCGATATTAATAAAATCTTATTTAGTAGTGTGACGCAATTTTTTAGTTTTCGCGTCACAGACCGTCCCGACCTTGGTTTTCGAGACATTATCGGAATAAATCCGGGTGATCTTAAGATTTAGCGTATGAGTTCGTTACCGTTTTTCCAGTTTTCGCGTTATCATACGTTTCGGTTATCGAGTTCTGTTTGTTTTTAGGGGCCAATCGCGTGGAAGATACCGAGTTACCGTGGGACAGGGCCGAAATAACGAGTACCATTCAATATACTCGGTTTTTTGTGGAAAAGTAATCAAGGGAAGTATATAGATTCGAGTGAAAATCTCGACGCTTCGCGTGAATGGTATGGGGGGGGGGGGAGAAGCGCGGTTACGATTTAAGGTCCATTTTGAGTTTCGTTTACGTATGAAAGGCCGCTGTCGGTTGGGACTGCGATCACCTAGCCACCACGGATTGCCCGATCACATCGCTATCGTTAGGTTTAGTTTTAGTTAGTCCCGGATCTCCCCATACCCGAAGAATACCCCTGGAGGACAACAATCAAAGTAAAAAGTACCTCACGCCATAATACCTCGGCATCATTCAATTGTCGGTTAATAGGAAAGATTTTTTCGTTCAAGTTCCGTGTTACCGTTTGAATTTCCCGGTTTTGCGCTCGAGGTAAGGCGTTCGGGTGTGAGTAACGTCAGGAGACGAGAGAATCTCGAGTTCTCGTTACGCGTGCGCGTACTCGTCCCTCTCCCTTCTCGTTATCTTTTCGATCAATTTACCTGTTCGATTCTCTCTCTTGCTGCGCAACTCTCGACCCGAGCGGTTCAACGCTCGGGAAGCTTCCGTCATGCTACCGAATTTTCTCTCGTTTTTCGTTATTCAGTTTTATTTTCTCCGCTATCACTCTGATCATTGCTCTCGCTACTAACGTTATAATTTCAGAGGAACTCCAGGCTACGTTAGTCTTCAAGCTGTCGTCTTGACGTAATTTACCGCGGTGATTATTCCCGAAAGTAGGAGTTCCCGTTTTAAGAATTTCTTCCAGTCACCGCATTCGTCCCCGCTCCCGAATCTATTTCTGCTATCGAATTTATCTTGACTTATCTTATTTAATTTGTTGTCGTTACCGTACTCACTCCCGGCAATCGAATTCCATCGTCGTGGCCAAATTTCATTTCAGTCATCGCATTTTTCGTGTTACCGAGAGTTACTGCGTCGTCAGTTCTCGTAGCTATCGTCATGGATTTTTTTGTGTAATTTGGTGAAGGTTTCTGACATTATTATACGTTATCGAAAACGAGTGAATAAATTAGCCTGAACCAAGGCCCCATATATTATTTTCGTGTTGAGTTCAGTTATTTACAGATTACGTTTTGAAGGCACTCGAGAGTTAGCCAGCCATCCACGCTCTCTCTCTCTCTCTCTCTAACACCTATATCCTGAGCGAATCGGGTATAGCGTCACCATTCTCGCCATCCGACACGCCGACGTCCATTTTAGGTTAAGTTTCGGTTCAGTTCATTTCAGTTAAAATTACGTTTATCGGGTTTGATCATTCCCGCCGTCGAATAAAAAGGTCACGCGGCGCTCAACGGCTCTACCGGCGTCGAGGATGGTGAAATAGGGCAAAGCTGACGCGAATCGCGAGATTCCCGTTACAGTAATGTTGTTCACGAAAGGGCGTGAACCCAAATACGATCGGCCCTGGCCATGAGCCAGGCCCACATATCACGCGTCACGAGCCTGAGCAAGCCAGAGCAGCACACATCAGGCGCCACTCTCGGGAGAACCGAGAACTCACAGCAAACACGCTCAACTCCTTTCTCACAAACGAAGCTTGCCCGGAACGGAATTATAAGAGCGACGAAAGCTCTCAGCAAACAGACTCACCGCACTCGTCACTCCGACAACGACATAGTCTCCTACTCGATATCTCGAGTAGTATTTTTCACGCTGGCGAAAGCTAGCACGTCAAAGGGAAATCCCTCCAGGGTATCCACTCCGTGGACACTACACGTTGCTGAGCTCCCTCCAATACGGAGGACACGCCCACCTCGAAGCACACTCTCGCTGTGGGACGTCCGAAGAGCGCGACTGACGTCACCATCTTACTCCAGCACTCTACCAGTGGTCATCTCTCCCATGCTGAGATCTCCTCTTTGCCACGCCTCCATCGCAACTCAAACCACGGGAGGAAAGGCGACCATCGGCACTCAGACTACATCATCCGACAGCGAGTGGGAACACCCACAAGCATCGATCGTGATCGAGCAGCCGCCTCCGACTCCTCCTACTACACCCCCCCATGCGCTGCCGCCTTGTCGTGGCGGGGGGGCTCTGGCCGAGCCGGCTACCTCAGGAAACCGCGGTCCTGAGAGGTCGGCGGAGCTAAGCTAAGTGCAGCGCGGTGACGTTTCGGAGGTACGTGTGAGGTCCCAGGCTCACAGAGCTCTGCCGAAAGGGGAACGGCCCCACCCCCGAGTACCCGGAGCCGGAAGAGAGGACCACGCACGATGCTCTCGGAACAGTTCGAGTGGTTGACTGTGGATAGTCGGTGCGGGCGAAAGCCAGGTTGAGAGGGCGAAAGCCAGGTGGAGATGTTGCAGGTGGGGCTTGTTGCAAGAGGTGTCAGAAATGTGTGTCAGAGCTTCCAAGGGAAGGTGCGTTCCCTCCGCCGCACCATGCCCTGGAAGCTCCGACGGGTCAAGTGGCCGTAAGGCGGACGTGATGGCCGGAAGGCAGCCGAGTGGTAAGGCAAGAGGTGTCAGAAATGCGGAGACCCGGTGGTGTCGACGGGAAGTCGTCCCACCCTTAGACCCACGGGTCTCAGGAGAGATGTTGGGTGAGTGGTGTGTATGAGTACGCAGGGGAGGGTGCAGGAGGCCGTATAGCCCCGGCCCTCTCGGGTTTGGTGCACCCGCGTACCCGAGCTGGTCGACCAGTACCAAGGCTGGCCTGAAGCCTAGACTGGAGTGGGCCAAGTTGACCCACGAACGTCTCACCATTGGCGAATACTGGTACCACGGGAGCCGGGGAGCCCGATGGCGGCTTGCCGCCATCCCCCGGCCTAGGGTCGGATTCGTGGTGGCAGTGGTGATATGGCGTGTGAGTTGCGTCGTGACCATCAACTCGGGCACGGTCCTCTCTAAGACCGTAGGGAGGTTTGAAGGTACTCCCCCCCAGACCAAGGGGCCAAACGGTTCGGCCACCGGGCGGGAATTGGAAGTCAAGGCGGCTAACATGCTTCGCGCAGTTAGCCGAGGAGGTGCGATGGCAGGGCGTGATCTCGGCCCCTCGCACATGGGTGCCGTGTCGTATGCCGAGAGGCGGAGACGGCACGTTAAATACAACAAGGTGATTAATGTCCTCCTACTACACCTGGACGTAGCTACACGCCACTGCCAGTTTCACTTATCACGCAGAGCTTCACTCCGCCTTTACCGACGAAAAGTCGCTTGAATTAGACAAAGTCCATACCCACGATTTCGTGGAAAGAAAAGACCGCCTAATTAAGGCATTGTACATATAGATTTAAGACTTTACAATAAATGAAAGAAATTTGATACACAGATATCCTGGTTTGCTCCGACTACATATTTACGTTCTCCCACTCCTTGCGGCTCCATCGACTCAGCTAGCTACAACTAGCCACAAATGTATTCACAAAAGTGATACCATGACAAAAAAAAAAATGCAATTCTATTGAATGCACAGAGGCCGCCCAGGAATGCAGATATTCAAACAATTTTCTGTCAAGGGTTTCATTACATTGATGTACATTATTAATGGACATTCTGAGTTTAATGATGACTTATCTGTACGATCTTGCACTGATTAGATTTGATTCGTTTTACTGGGATTTTTTTTCAAATAAATATAATTGGTCTGTTCTAGCCTTTCAGGCGAGATATGTCCCTTCTATCTTGCCCGGCTAAATACGGCCGTTCTACTGCCCGCCGAGATACGTTTGTTCTAACCAGCTCGACGAAATACGTCTGTTCTAGTCCGCCCGGTGAGATCCGTCCATTCTAGCCGGTTCAGCAAAGTACGTCCGTTCAGGTCTGCCCAGCGAGATACATCAGTTCTAGCCAGCCCAGAAAAGTACGTTCGTTCTAGCCTGCCCAGCGAGATACCTCAGTTTTAGCTGGCCCAGCGAACTGGTGCATTCTAGCCTGCCCGCTGAGATACGTCTGTTTCCTTAGGACCTGTCGATTTATACTGGTTCGTCTCGAAAATCCTCTTCTCCTACCGCTCCGCATCATCCTCCAGTCAAACAACCATGTGATTAATCTATTCCATCAATTAAAGCCATGTGCGGCCGCTCAGTCATTCTGCTTCATCCGGAAAGCATATGCACATGCGCTGCCGCTTAGAATCTGTCACGCGGCCCGAGAAAATGTAAACGCGAACTATCCCCACCACGATCATCCCCCATAAACAGCTTACACCGACAGAGCGAGCGCTGGAGGTCTCACTACCAATCTCTGGCAAGCGTGCATGAAACTGATTTGACCGATCAACCTACGTATTATCTGGCTTAGAGGCGAGCACGCCATCCGTTAGGCCAATACTGCACTCGAAAAAGGTAACTTACATGTAATTAAACATTAATCACATATATTTATTTGGCCTGACGTACTCCACCTACAATACTTTCGCATGGTAAAAATGATGTATATAATTAGTACGAACCTCTTGCCTAAGCTCGAAAATCGGTGACGCAAAGAAGTTGGAATCCGGTGAAATGGTTACCGAGCTCGTGGTGCTAGGAGTTGTATCGGGAATCTCGGGTGTTGTGTACCACTGACTCGTCGATTGATCGTTCTTCGATGAGTTCGTTGAATCGCCCTTTCGCAAGCTTCTTCGCTTAGAGTCCTTCTTCTTGTTGGTTCCCGGACTATAATTTCCCAATGCTTTGTGCAAAGATGCCGAGGATGAAACGTGCGGGCGCACCAAACTGTTCCTGTGTTGATCGTATTCAAAGTAATGTTTAAATGTATAATCTTCCATTCCAGAGAGAGAGAAAGAGAGGAAGAGTTAGCGAATACCAGCACGAGGAGGAGAGCTCGATAGCTCTGCCTATGCTCTTTACCGTAGCTCTCTGCCGAGCCTCGAGCTCGCCTCTCGGCACATTCTTTAAAAAAATGATTTTTTTCAATAAAGAAAATTTTTTCAACGGGAGAGACAAATTTTGAACTTAATTATTTTGAATTTATAATTTTTATTTTTGATATTGGACGATAACAACTTATGAACGGATAGCAGACCGATTCAAGCTGCTTTTAGGGGGTAATGACCTGTAGCAGCTTAGGTTTAGCTAAATCAAAGTAAACCTTGGCGCGTGCAAATTAGCTGACATCCTCTTGTACACAACAGCATGTATGTGTAGTGGTGAGAGCAATGCAACTTATCCCCGCGATACAAATAATTGGAAAATAAAATCACAACGGAGAATAGTATCAGGCATCGCTATACTCTTCTAGATGCGTCATTTGATGCCAAAGCGGCCCTGCCCGTGACCCATAACATTTTAATTTGTTCTTCGCCCCGTATGTGAAAGAGCTCTGCTGCTGCGAAACTGTACCACGTATGTATATATTATATATCTTTCTATAATATAAAGATATATCACCGCTGCCACTGCCGCCGCGGCCACCGCCGCCGCCGCCACCGCTGTTTCAGGAATTGAGCTTATACCGGGTGTCCAATTTGAAAAGGATGACCGACCCAAACCCGAACCCAAACCCAAACCGAAAAACAAACCCAAGCCCAAACATATACCTGCGAGGGCACGTAGCGCCCGAGCCATACGAACCCCTAGTATATATATATATATATATATATTGTAACGGGACAGGAAATCTGAGGATTTCCTATCCCAAGTTCACTCCCGCGGAATTTTGTCACGCTTGATAATCGATCATTTATTTTCTTCGAATATCGGAATTCCTCGAATGACCAAAATAGAATTTGATCCTTCGAGGAATCGTGATACGTCACTTGCGTGCCGTGTACAAATATCCATGTCGAGAAAATATAATTTTGAATTCTCGCGCTCAAATCACCCACGGCAGCACCTGTCGGTCAGCGCTCCCCGCGCGCTCTCTCTCTCTCTCTCTCTGGGGATTTTTGGGCGGCTCGATCGAAGAGAAGCCGGCATTCGCCATTTTTCACTCAACCACCGTGCCTTACAACCACGTGTTTTTGATCAATTAAGCAATCCGGAAATTCTCTTAATATGATCTGACCATCGGCTTTTTTCTCATTGGGATTTGGTTCACCTCATTATTTCTGTCGGCGAACAATCAATATTTTTCGGATATAACTCTCGCGGCGCAGTACAACTCGTTATCCCCGAGCTCTCGATCTCGGGCGGAATCATCTCGCGGCCTCGTGATGTATCGATTCGCCATTTTGAATCTTCTCATTCTTTCAAGCTCTGAGCCAGAGATTACGTGGCTTTCTCGCTAATACTTTCACACCTAATTATATCAACTTGAACGGAATAAACTCAGTTTTGTGTAACAACGTTACCCTAGGGTGACGAAAGGATATTCGGAGTGCTCAAACATTTATTTCGGTGTTCCTCACCTCGACCCCCCCCCCCCTTCCAACGCCAGAATTCTCATCGGCAAGTTATTTTACACCCTGAAACTCGGTGAAATTGCCCTACCACGGATCCACCGGCCAATGACATCGCGGCGCCGATGGATCGTGGTAGAGTATTTAAGAACAAGACGAGCAAGACTCGTTCTCTTTAAGCAATCATCACTCGTGAGCAAAACTCTCGTCGAGCGTCATCTCGACAATCCGTTCGCAGCGTGGTCTTTACCACGCTCGGAAGTCTCAACTTTCAATCATCTATATCTGGAAGCAAGGAGAGACCCACCGTCTCGTCTCGGACTTCTAGGCCCACCCGACAACAACGCGATCTTCATCGTGTCTTCACTCTCGAATCGTCTTTCTAAAGACGATTATACATCTTCTTCGCTGAATCATCTTTTTCAAGGCGATTCAGTTATAACGTAACCGTGATTCGTCTTTCTCAACACGAATCACTCGACAACTCGTTCTTCAATAAATACTTTCAGGTACTAGGGAACCCATCTTGAGTGAAGCCCCGGGCATTGCGCCCAGAAGTTGGATCTCGAGACGGGTGATCGTCTCAGAATCCCTCAAACACCCAGGTAGGGCCCCTCAAACCACGTGAAGCCCCGGTATCGCAACCGGAAGTTGGATCGCGGCGAGAGGTACCTTTTTGTTGGAGAACCCTTTGTCTCAACTCAATAAGCGTACTCTTCGAGAACGCACATACTCATATGAAATGTCAACACGTGGTGACGTGCACCGATGCAACCTCGACAAGCAAAGCTCGATCCCTCGGAAATCCCACGCGACGTGACGATACGAACACGTGAGCAATCGAGAGAATGGAACTGGAATATCCTCCTCCTCGAAATTAACTGTGGGACCCGTTTGACAAACAATGTTAACTCATTCAATTTAGATTCGATTCCTTTATTAAATTACCTTCACTAAAAGCAACCTTTAGACTTCTTTTTGTATTATTTTCTCAGTCGAATTGCAAAACGACTATTCATAAATAAAATAAAAAGTAAACTTTGATTCCTGGCATGTTACTCTCGCTTCTCGAGAGTAAAATAAAGATCTTAATTTCGCTTCACGGAATTAAGATAACTTGGACCCCAAATCCATTAAAAATGGTCAATGATAAAGGGTCAACCAACCCGTAGCATTATAGCTCATAGACGTGGTTAGTACTCTGAGGCTATCTCTAAAAACACATAAAATTCTCGGGTCTTCTGCCTGCTTAAAGAATCATTCAATAAATCCTCTTATTCCCGGTTTTCCTTTTGAGTCCAGTACTTGAACTCTGCGGTCGGTCACTGAACCGACCAAACAACAACAAATCTAAAAATAATTCGCCACTCACCTCTCGAGTGGCAACAATCGCGAGCAAATCATGATGGCGTGTGTCATAACGCAACATTATTAGCTCACGATATTCTATAACGTTACAGAATACTATATATATATTGTAATGATATCGCAGACCCCCCTTTGACTACGCTCCAGCGTAGCGCGCCGAATAAACGCGTCGTGAGAATCCAGCTTAATAGTGGAGAGGAGACCAAGTCGAGAGCGCCGAAGAGACGCGTCGTGAGAATCCGGCTTAACGATGGATAGGGAAGAAGGTCGAGCGCGCCGAAGAGACGCGTCGTGAAAATCCGGCTTTAACGGCGGAGAGTGGAGAAGCACAGAGGATTCTGGGACACGGCCGCGGACGGGTATAAGGCCCGGTTCCACAACCAGACTTAACCGAAGTTTAACACGCTAAACGCCAGATAACTTTCTCCCTGCGTTCCACAATACGTTAACTTGCGGTTAAACGTCCCTAAACGTAGTTAAAGTTAAACCGCCAACATCGGGCGTTTAACGCTTGTAACCGAGGGTTAGATTGTGTCGCCACGCGTGAAATTGATTGAAACTTATGCCCATTTTCGCGTCTACCAGTTATAGGTTATGTAATCGTGTGTACGCGCGCGTTCGTAGTCGGATTTCAATTGGAAGTGAAAAAGAAAATACCGATAAATGGCCAGGATATACGATGTATTGTCGTCGTCGTCGAATGACGAGAGCTATATGCACATCATAAATAGACGGCCAAAAATATTGAAGAGACGTCCTGATTATTTCGATGAAATGGATGACGTCGACTTTCAAGCTCGATTTCGTTTGACGAAAGAAAGCACGAGCATAGTGCTTGAGCTGATTGAGCATGAGTTGAACCATGCAACACAGCAGTTAGTATATCTTTCGCAAAAACATAATTATATCCGCTAATTAAATTCATCGCAAAAACGTAATAAAATTATGCAAGTACATTTTTTATGTGTGGTGTACATATGCTTCTAGGAACGATGCTATTCCTCCTATGAAACAGCTCCTCTTGGCATTGCGATTTTACGCTACTGGGAGCTTCCTCATTTCAGCTGGTGACTTCAGCGGCGTTAGCAAAACTAGTGCTCACAGAATTGTACACAGTGTAACAACTGCTATCACTCGACTCCGACCAAATTTCGTACGGTTTCCCACACTTCCTAATGAAATAAAAAGGGAACAAATTCACTTTTTCGATATTGCTCGGTTTCCAAGAGTTGTGGGTTGCATGGATTGTACCCATGTGAAAATCCAATCATTTGGTATGTCATTGGAGTTCTCATTTAGAATAATTCATTTTCATGACCTATACAAATTAAAGAGAAATAATAAAAAACATTTAATACAATTTTTGTTTTTCTTGCAGGTGGAGACGATGCAGAATACTTCAGGAATCGCAAAGGATATTTCTCTATCAACGTCCAAGCGATTTGCAACGCAAATTTGGAATTCACCGATATAGTAGCACGTTGGCAAGGATCCGTGCATGACAGCACGGTATTCAACAATTCAAGAATACGTGCACTATTTGAAGCTGGAACTTTTGGAAATGATATTCTTCTTGGTGATGGTGGTTATCCACTCCGCTCTTATCTGATGACACCACTGGCAAATCCAAGAATTCGAGCCAAACATCTTTACAATGAGTCGCAGATAAGAACGCATACCATTGAGCGAATGTTTGGAATTTGGGAAAGGAGATTTCCAATATTGGCACTTGGATCTCGATTCACAAAAGTAGAGAAAGTGTTGCCTGTGATCGTAGCAACCACAGTTCTTCATAATATTGCTCGGCAAGAAGGCGATCCATTACCTCCCGATGACAATACTTTGAACTTACCTGCTCCATGGGACGATCTTATTCTACAAGGACAGATGCTACCCGGAAACTGTGCGCGATTTAACAATCCTGTGCAGAACGTATTAATCCACGAATATTTTCAAAGGTAACAAGTATACCACCTTACATTGAACGCTCTACTAATCCATAGCATTGTAATTATACAAATATTGACTATTTTCAGCTGGCTGTAGAATCACAGGAATGCTGGAATGAAGTACATGGAACATCGAAATTTGTACATTTGAGAAATAAAATTATAAACGCTAATGTTATATAAATTGTTTTATTATTCATAATACAGTAAAAAAATGAGAAAGAATTTATATATTTGAGAAAGAATTGATATATAATTTAATATTTCCCTTCAAAGGATTTTCCTTAACTCCGCATCCTTGAGATCTATTTCCTTTCGCAGCAGTTCGATTTTTAGAAGTTTTTCAATCAACTCTGCCTCCAATATTTCTCTCCCTAATTTTGACTTCACGCGCAAGTCATCTTTTATCAATTCGACGAGCTCTCTCTTCGATTTTGCTAAATCGACGAACGACTCATTCCTCTTATTAGCGCTCAATCGTGGGTACTTTTTCGATTTTTGTGAAACTGCCAACGCTGAACTCACGTCTTTGTGTGTGAGTTCCTCTTCGGGGTGTGCTACTTGTAACTCGTCGCTAATTTTTTCACGCAGCTTCGAAGGATTCCAATCAGCCCAGGATGAAATATTGACATCATCGAGAGCCTGTAATGTGTGATAGTAAAAGTTAGTACTCTGTAGTAGTAATATCGTTCACTATGTTTCTATATCAGTATTTCTCTTTTCGCGTATTCTATAGCATGACATTGAAATATTTGCCTCTACGGCGTAATAAGCCTCGTCATCATTATCATCATCATTACCCTCCATGACCACTGTATTATTATGAGGCACAGGACCTGTGAAAACCATTACAATGATTCGGATGTTTGAATAATACAGCTTTAAATGTGAATTTTCTAGTAAATACCATTATTGCTGTCAAATTCACTTATCAACCCCTCGACGGATGGTTGGATGATTGCCCTCACGCGCTCGCTTATCGGATCTTCTGTCACATCCATCGTGCCACCTCCTGAAACAATAAATGTATGCATAATTGGACGATCCATAACACGATTTTTTAAATTTCAGTGACTGTACAACATGACAATCTTTGAACACACCTACCTGTAGCGAAACGTTCTCGGCGAATCTCCGCAAAGTGTTTTCTCGTTTTCTTTTTTAGATTATCCCAACTATTTTTGAGAAAGTTGACATCTCTGTTCCCGCTTTTACACATGCTGTTGAATTGAATAGCAACCTTTTGCCAGCAAGCTTCTTTTTGTTTTAAGGTTATCCCGTCTGTTTTCTTGTTCTCCAAAATAGATTTTTTGTTTTTTATGATATCGATTAGAGCAATTTTTTCCGCTTGCGTGAAATTGGACATTCTTTTTTTCGCAGCAGCCATTTCGATGTTAATTTCACTTTATTTCTCCACAGGGAGAAGACTTGATAGACTGGAGGACACAAAATTTTTAAAAGAATCGCGGCGATGGCGTAACGTACACGAACTGTGCATTTGTGTTCTCCCACTCTTGGTTACTATTTGCCAAGCCAATCACGATGGAAGTTACAACAGAATATGGAGTTAACATTAATCGGTTATACGTTTACGCAACTCTGGTTAAAACACGTGATGTGGCACGCGAATGTGATTTTTAACTTCCGTTAACTCTAACCGGCGTTCAGTTAAACTCTCGTTAAAGTACAAGATTGTAGAACCGGGCCTAAAAGGGATTTCGGCCACTGAAAGGGACTTCGCTCCGAGACCGGAGTAGAGGACGGAGCTCTAACCAGCCGACTCTGCTCTAGTTCGGAGAGACCCACGAAGTCCCGACGAGACTGTCACTCTGCCCGACGACCGAACGCCATTATTGTTAAAAATTATTCAAAGCAAATTTAAAATTATATAGAATGTGAGAATCCATCAATTTATGGCGAAAAAAACTGAATAAATAGAAGCAAGACTTTCCCAATCTAA
Organism: Rhorus exstirpatorius; assembly: GCA_963564615.1. Lineage (NCBI taxonomy): Eukaryota > Metazoa > Arthropoda > Insecta > Hymenoptera > Ichneumonidae > Rhorus > Rhorus exstirpatorius. The sequence goes on along the minus strand of OY751314.1, from coordinate 11,177,978 downwards.
TTCCGGGTATAAGCGACGGATTTCCTTGGGATGACCTCGGATTTCCCGCAGCTGAGCTCTACCTAAAAACCCCCTCCTACTTCCGAGTACAAGCGTCGGATTTCCTTGGGAAGACCTCGGATTTCCCGCAGCTAGGCTCTACCTAAATCGTCCGCTTTATCGCCGAGTACCAGCGACGGATTTCCTTGGGATGACCTCGGATTTCCCGCAGCTAGGCTCTGCCAAAATCGTCCGCTTCATTTCCAAGTACTAGCGACGGGATTCCTTAGGATGACCTTGGATTTCCTGCAGCTAGGCTCTACCTAAATCGTCCATTTTATTTCCGAGTTGCAACGACGGATTTCCTTGAGATGACCTCGGATTTTCCGCAGTTGGACTCTTCACTCCTAAATTAAAATCTATCTCATCTAGCATTAGGGAAAGTTAAAATACGAATCACCATAAGTTGTTGCTTTAAAAATAAGAATATTATGAATAGATCATAAGTAAAGACAAGCTACACGACTGTAAAGAATAAACAAAGGAAAAATGGAATATCAAAACGTATTCTAGTCTTTTTTAACCTGCTCCGTATAGTAATGAAGCGCGAATTCACGCGTAGCGTGGAAATCTGTCATAAGGACAAAAGCGTACCGTTACAATATATGTTCTAGGGGGGCTTCGCCCCCTGCGCGCTTTGCGCGCCAACCCCCCATTTTGTGTTTGTGTTAGTGGTAAAAAAAAAGTTGATGACAAAGGTTCAGAAAAATTATAAAAAAATGTTTTTATTCAATAAAAAAAAAATTTTTTTATATAATAAAATATGAATGATGCGTGTTCAAAAAATGGGTATGTTATGGTTTTATTTCTAGTTGCGTGCCAGCAACTTATATCTTGTCTACTGAGGAAAGATTTTATTTTTTGTTTTGGACTTCTCTAAGCCATGTCCTGGCGTTTGCCCAATGCCCCAGCGAAAATCAAAACTCAAACACCTCAGAAGGACATTTCTAGCTACGGTTGACAATGTACTGTATTCTTAACACGATTCTTGACACGCTTCCATATATCGATAAATCGATTATTGACGTGGTTCGATATATAGATATACCGATTACTGACACGGTTCGACATATCGGTATATTGATTCTTAACACGGTTCGATATATATCGATATATCGATTCTTGACAAGGTTCGATACATCGATTATCGACACGGTTCGATATATATCGATTCTTGACACGGTTTAATATATCGATATTTCGATGATTGACGCGGTTCGATGCATCGATTACTGAAATTGATTAATATATCGATTATTGATACGGTCCGATATATATCGACCTATCGATGTATAGATTACTGACATGGTTCGATATATTGATTCTTGATGCGGTTCGATATAATGATATATTCGACGTACAATCCGACACATAATTTATATGTAAAAATTTGTATTTGAGTTTAGGTTTGGGTTTGGGTTTCGGTTGAAAAATTGAACTCCAACCATGATCTTTGATCGGTCGAGTTGAGATGGAAATCCCCATATATCAGGTTTTTAGACAGGTCGAGTTGAGACGGAATTGCCCATATATCAGGTTTTCAGATAGGTCGAGTTAAGACGGAATTCCCCATTTATCAGGCTTTTAGATAAGTCGAGCTGGGACGGAATTCCTCATATATCGGGTTTTTAGATCGATCGAGTTGAAACAGAATTCTCCATATATCAGGCTTTTAGATAGTTCAAGTTAAGACGGAATTCCCCATGTATCAATTTTTCAGATAGGCCGAGTTGAGACTGAATTTCCCATATTTCAGGTTTTTAGATCGGTCGAGTTGAGATGGAATTCCTCTTATATCAGGCTTTTAGATAGGTCGAGTTGAGCCGAAATTTCCCATTGATCAAGCTTTTTGATAGGTCGAGTTGAGATGGAATTCCCCATATATCAGGCTTTTAGATAGGTCGAGCTGAGACGGAATTCCTCATATATAAGGCTATTAGATAGGTCGAGTTGAGACGGAATTCCCCATATATCAGGTTTTCAGGTAGGTCAAGTTGAGACAGAATTCCCCATATATCAGGCTTTTTGGTAGGTCGAGTTGAGACGGAATTTCCCATATATCAGGCTTTTAGATAAGTAGATTTTACACGGAATGCCCCATACATTCTTGACACGGTGGCGGTGGTGGCGGTGGCGATATCTTTATATAACGATGCTATGGGGCTTCGCCCGCCTGCACGCTTCCCGCGCCAACCACCCGTTTTGTGTTTGGGTCAGTGTTTAGGGATAAACATTCTGGAAATTTTTTTTTCCAATTGTTTATATTTGTGTTTTTTTGCGTTTTCGCTATGAGTTTGGGTTGAGTTTGGGTTTGATTGATATATCGATATATCGATATATTGATTGTTGACATGATTTGGTATATTGATATTATAATTGATCGATTCTTGATACGATTCGATATATCGATATATCAATTTATCGATTCTCGACACGATTCGCTATATCGATCGAGGGGGGCCCCGCCCCCTGCATTGATATATCGATATACTAAATTGTGTCAAGAATCGATAAATTGATATATCGCTATTTCAAATCGTGTTAATAATCGATATATCAATATATCGATTATTGACACGATTCGATATTTCAATATATCGATTACTGAAATGGTTCAATATATCGATATATCGATTCTTGACACAGTTCGATTTATCGATATATCGATTCTTGACACAGTTCGATTATCAATTTATCGATTCTTGACACGGTTCGATATATCGATGTATCGATTCTCGAAAAGGTTCGTTATATCGATTCATGAAACGGTTCCATATATCGATCCTTGACACGGTTCGATATATCGATACATCGATACTTGAAGCAGTTCAATATATCAAAACTATATCGATATATCGATATATTTGGGGTTTGGGTTATGAGTTTGGGTTCGATTGATAAATTGATATATTGATATATTGATTCTTGACGTGATTAGATATATTGATATATTAATTTATTGATTCTTGACACGATTCGATATATCGATATATCAATCTATCGATTATTGACACGATTTGATATAGCGATATATCGATTCATCGATTCATGATACATTTCGATATATCGATATATCAATTTATCGATTCTCGACACGGTTCGATATATCGATATGTAAATTTATCGATTCTCGACACGATTCGATAAATCGATGCATGCATTACTGACACGGGTTGATATATCGATCTATCGATATGCAGCGGGGCCTCGCCCCCTGCGCGGTTCGCGCGCCAACCCCCCATCTTGCGTTTGCGTGAGTGTGTAGGGAAGAAATGTTCTTGAAAAATGTTTCTGAAAATATCATGTATACAGTTATGTTTTTTTAGATAATGAAAAAAAAATAAAACAATCGATTTGAAAATAAATAAAACGGGTAAAAAAAAAGGAGTGAATTATTTTTTTTTTTGTAAGTGGTATTATCTCAATTAAATCTAATCCACTGTCATCGTGTACCACGAATTTTGAATAGACATAATAGACATACGATAGAATGAGCAGGTGAGGATTAGAATTACACGACTATGCGATGTATGGGGTAGTAGATTCGGCGCGTTCACGTAATATGGCGCGCTTTTCAAATTGTATTCCCAGTAAGCCTAACCCACTGTCATTGTGTACTCTAAATTTTAAAAAGACTTTCAAAAAATCTCAAGGCACGTATATTTGGAGTATTAATGTTTTTAAAAATTCTTTTCTAACAATATTCTTCAAGTCTGTGTTCAAGGTTGTTGTGCTGGTTACTCAGCCAGGGGAGCGGGCGGAGTCCACGCGCGGTGAGCGCGGGGGATGCATCGACGATACAATATTGCGCCGCTCACGGGTGAGCGGGTCCTTTTTCTCTTTCATTATAAATATTCTAAAAACGGTACTGTCAAAAATTCTGAAATTTTAAAAGAATATCCAGGTGATGTCTCTTAAAACGTATTACATTTTTCAACTTGTTGGCACCATTTTCTTGTCAGATAATACGTAAATACTGCAAAAATTGTCAGAATTTATCTATCATAGCAGGTGCAGTTAACCTACGAAACACATTAACTTTCCGAATTTTTTTCTCAAAAACGGTACTGTGAATCGTACCCAAGTTTTACCGGAACGTAGGCAAAATAATTATATACATTGTGGAAAAATTTGGTCTGCATGGCATCATTTTGAAGTATCGTCACAACAACCTTAAATAAGGGCGCGTCGTGGATAAGAGGAGAGCGGTGCGGTAGAGCGGTGAAGCGGCGGAGGTGGGAATTCTTGGCACGGTGGCAGTGGTGGCGGTGTTTGGGTTCAGGTTTAGGTTTGGGTTTAACCAAACCCAAGGATTGGGTTTGGGTTCGGGTTAAGCTTAACTAAGCTCGAGGTTTGGGTTTAGGTTTGACCAAACCCAAGGTTTGGGTTTGGGTTTAAATTTAACTAAACTCGAGGTTTGGGTTTAGGTTTAAACAAACCCAAGGTTTCGGCTTAGGTTTAACCAAACCCAATCCCAAGGTTTGGGTTTGGGTTTGGGTTTCGTTGTATTCTTGACACGGCGGAGGCGGTGGCGGCGATATCTTCATATACGATAGAACGATATGCTATATACATACTAGGTAGATATACAACGATATATATACAAGGGGGGCCTCGCCCCCTGCGCGCTGCGCGCGTCAACCCCCCGTCATGTGTTTGTATCAGTGAATAGAAAAAAACATTCTGGAACGATGTTTTAACAAAACAATTTATATTTGCTTTTTTTTGGTTGGGGTTGTGGGTTTGAGTTTGATTGATCTACCCAAAAAAACACCATAAATGGTGTACGAAAAGTTGAAACCAGTACATTTCCTTGCGTCGTTTTGTCTATCCTTATGAAAATATGACAAACATAAATATGTGTAAAATAAATCCTCACAAGAAGTTCTCAAATTAATTTAAATTATCCAACTCACAGTTGCCAAGTACATCCAGCATTTGGATTGTTTACATTGTTTATGAACCGTTTATAAGTAAGTGACAACGCACGAAAACGTCTTGAAACGGGACTTACAGACTTAATCTAAAAATGTAATGTTTGAAAGATTTTAATGAAAAAAAATTCGCATTGAAATAAACATGTTAATTATTTATGTTAAAACGGTTAATAATAATAAATCGTCTTTCCTATTTCCGAGTACTAGCGACGGATTTTCTGGGATGACCTCGGATTTCCTGCAGCTAGGCTCTACCTTAATCGTCCATTTTATTTCCGAGTTGCAACGACGGATTTCTTTGGGATGACCTCGGATTTCCCGCAGTTGGACTCTTCACTCCTAAATTGAAATCTATCTCATCTACCATTAGGGAAAGTTAAAATACGAATTACCATAAGTTGCTGCTTTAAAAAAAAGAATATTATGAATAGATCATAAGTAAAGGCAAGCTACAAGACTGTAAAGAATAAACAAAGGAAAAATCGAAAATCAAAACGTATTCTAGTCTCTTTTCACCTGCTCCGTATATTAACGAAGCGCGAATTCACGCGTAGCATGGAGATCTGTCATAAAGACAAAAGCGTACCGTTACAACTGGCGCCCAACGTGGGGCAGTTGCACTAAGAGATCTGAAATAAAAAAATTAGAGAACAATGGCTACCCAACGAACGGGTGACGAAACCACGGAGATTCGGGATTCCGGAGTAGGGGAAAACGAAGTTGAGGAAATAAACACGGAAACAGATTTTACGACTACGATACCCGCTCCAGCCCTGGCGCAATGGCTGAATCTAGCGCTAGCCGATTTTGGCGATGGCCAACGGAGAGAGGAATCAGGGGGAACAGAAAACTAGCCGCAAACAGGGGGGCAAAAACAAGGAATACCCTCCCGACAAATCGATCTCACGAAGTTCTTAGTAAAACAGGAACGATAAATAAAAAGAAATTCCCAGAAAACGAAAAAAAAATAAACGAAGAAGAAACACTAACAAGTATTCTAGAGACGATCTTAGATTTAAAAATGAACATGGAAAGAGTCGAAAAGACATGAAAGAACAGGTAGAAACTCGAGTAAACGCCATGGAAAATACGGTAGCAGACCGAACGGTGACTATGCAAGCCCATATGGCTGGAGAGATGCACAAAGCTACCGATTCGATAAACGAGCAAATCCACAATGTGAGTCGGGGCTTACACGAGGTTATGGAAAGAATTATTATAATATGACACACATAAATATGTGTAAAATAAATCCTCACAATAAGTTCTCAAATAAATTCAAATTACCCTACTCACAGTTGCCAAGTACATCCTGCATTTTTATGGTTTACATTGTTTATTAACCGTTTATAAGTAAGTGACAACGCACGAAAACGTCTTGAAACGGGACTTAGAGACTTAATCTAAAAATGTAATGTTTGAAACATTTTATTGAAAAAAAATTCGCATTGAAATAAACATGTTAATTATTAATGTTAAAACGGTTAATAAACATGTTTATTGACCGTTTATAAATAAGTCACAATGCACGAAAACGTCTTGACACGGGACTTAGGAACTCAATCTAAAAATGTAATGTTTGAAAGATTTTTTTCAATGCAAATTTTTTTTCAATAAAATCTTTCAAACATTACATTTTTAGATTAAGTTTCTAAGTCCCGTTTCAAAACGTTTCCGTGCGTTGTGACTTACTTATAAATGGTTAATAAACAATGTAAACAATAAAAATGCTGGATGTACTTGGCAACTGTGAGTTGGGTAATTTGAATTTATTTGAGAACTTATTGTAAGGATTTATTTTACTCATATTTACGTTTGTCATATTTTTGTAAGGATAGACAAAACGACGCAAGGAAATGTACTGGTCTCAACTTTTCGTACACCATTTATGGTGTTTTTTGGGGGGATTTGGCTTCTTTTTGCAAAGAATTCTACATGTACATGCATATTTACCGAGTAACTTATATTGGAAAGTTTCGAATAGTGACTGCTATGCTCAGGCTATATCAATCGAACACAGAAAAATTCGACACATCATTGAAAAAGGTGTGCCTTTGGATAAGATAGTTGATAATAGGTAATGTTGCGGGCAAGTGCTAATGCGCTCTTGCAATTTGAACTTTGTAGAAACGTACTGACGATGATACGAGGTCAAAATTTGCATCGTTGGGACGCAACGAAAATATGAAAAACAGTCATTTCCAGTATCGTCTTGAAGTTGAAAATCGTTTACCATTTTTTATTTTGGGTTTTTTTTTTCTCCACTTGGAGCCTAAATATATCATAAAAGTGTCAGCGTAACTGGGAATGATTTAAAAAAAAAAACCTATTCTCGTTGAACACCAATGATTCAAATTTCAACATCATTCGATGATTATAACACAGCCCCACAAAAAAAAATGTTCTCCGAACGCGGAAATTTATATACATGACTATAGGTTTTCGGGGTCGCTGAATCCGAGTCTGGGGTCGGTTTGACCTCATCAGGTCAGGATCAAGGGCATTTGAAGGTCTAATCAAGAAAAGTCAATAGAAAAATCCTAATAAATCTATACCAAAGTTTTCGAGGTTGCTGAATCCGAATCTGGGGTTGGTTCGACCCTATCGGGTCGGTATCGGGGTCATTCGAAGGTCAAATCGAGAAAAATCGATGGAAAAATCTAAAAAATATTCATTCCAAAGTTTTCGAGGTCGCTGAATCCGAATCTGAGGTTGGTTTGAGCCCCATCGAGTCGGTATCAAGGTCATTTGAAGGTAGAATCAAAAAAAATTCTCAAATTGATTTGAAATAACGAATTTGGAAGTTTTCGGAGTCACTGAGCTAAAGGTCGAATGTACTCCAAACATTCGCGTTCAATCTTCTTACGTTCTTTGTTTTTCATGATACTTGACCTCTTTATTTTGAAACGATCTCGAAATTGGTTGCCTTTTACGTTTGACGCCTTTTGTATTACTTTCTCGCTTCAATGACCAGCAGTAATCAGCTAGCATGTTTACATCCCATCGACCCTGATATCTTTTTTTCATTTCCTTTATATCCTGATGGGACTTTTCCATCTGTTCATCACTATCATCCCCTAAATTTTCTGGGAATGAACCTATATGCGAATATAATTCATGCAATTTTACACTCGTTAAGCATCCTAGTTTCTTAAAGTTGCCCCCCATCTCAGCCACTATTTTTTTATACTTCACGCTCTTACGATTACCCAGAAAATTGAAAACAACATTTTTTTAAACTGCTCCAGGCTGCTTTTTCTTTACGGGTCATAGTGGAAGTGAAGTTTTCGTCTTTAAGCATCTTGCAAATTTGTGGCCCATCAAAGATACCGGCATTTATTTCCTGATCACTGACTTTTGGAAATTGTTTTCTTAGATATGTAAAACACTTTCCTTCCCTATCCAGTGCTTTTGCAAATTGCTTCATTCAAGACGTTCATTAAAGACGACAGCTTTAGTTCATTTAAGACGCAACCTTCATTCAAGACGAAAGCTTTACTTCCACTATGACTCGTAAAGAAAAAGCAGCCTGGAGCAGTTTTAAAAATGTTGTTATCAATTTTCTGGGTAATCATGAGAGCGTGGAGTATGAAAAAATAGTGGCTGAGATGATGGGCAACTTTAAGAAACTAGGATGCTTAATGAGTATAAAATTGCATTAATTAGATTCGCATATAGGTTCATTCCCAGAAAATTTAGGGGATGATAGTGATGAACAGATGGAAAAGTCCCATCAGGATATAAAGGAAATGAAAAAAAGATATCAGGGTCGATGGGATGTAAACATGCTAGCTGATTACTGCTGGTCATTGAAGCGAGAAAGTAATACAAAAGGCGTCAAACGTAAAAGGCAACCAATTTTGAGATCGTTTCAAAATAAAGAGGTCAGGTATCATGAAAAACAAAGAACGTAAGAAGATTGAACGCGAATGTTTGGAGTACATTCGACCTTTAGCTCGGTGACTCCGAAAACTTCCAAATTCGTTATTTCAAATCAATTTGAGATTTTTTTTTTGATTCTGCTGTTACGTCCTGGGTGAGAACGATAGGGTATATATAGAAATAAGGGTGCCTCTTGTTGGGACCGGAATGCGCCGGTCGGGGATAGAGGCAAGAGTGCGGTGATCGTGTGACGCTACTTACGTGAAACGTAGATTTTTCTTGCTTTCTTTGGCAAAACGTGGTGTTTTACCGTGGTTTTTGTTAGGTGATTTTTGTTTGGGCGTAGCGGGTGTTTAGTCGATGAAGACGACGTTGTCGGTTGAGGTGTCGCTCGAATTGTTGTTGCTGTGCTCGTACATTAAACAATTCTTCCCTGGAGCGAGTCGTTATTATTTTCGGATTTACCGCTTCGGCGTTTGCTCGTGAAAGTCCAAATGAAAAAGTTATCCTTCGAGTGTGTCCTATTTTCGGGTGGGACTCCCACACGATAGGGTCGAAACCTCCACCACAGTGCGTGCGTCTAGCGCATGGAGTTGTGGTTGGCTGGTTAGAGTACAGAGCGTGCGTCTGGCGCACGAGACTGTACGCGGAGGGAGGAATAAGTAATTACCTAAGCACGTGCGTCTAGCGCACAGTACTGTACTACTTAAGCACGTGCGTCTAGCGCACAGTACTGTAGTCAGAGAAGGTGAGAAAAGTAATTACTTAAGCACGTGCGTCTAGCGCACGGTACTGTACTACTTAAGAACGTGCGTCTAGCGCACAGTACGGTAGTCAGAGAATTTAACTACTTAAGCACGTGCGTCTAGCGCACAGTACTGTACTACTTTTTTTTTTTTTTTTAAATTAATTTATGTCCTCACGCCTTCTTCCCTTTCGGGGTTTTCAAGACGGCGCTCCTTCCCTCACTTCCCTTTCCATCCTTCCCTCACATCCACCTCAACCCTGGGTATCTGGTCCGGGTCAGTAACCAGACACCCAGGGCCCGTGCGGCCGCAGCCGACTTCCTATTCTGTAGCGTATTCACCATGGCACGCGTATTAGCACGTATCATGGGCCCCGGGAAACTGCGGAAAACCTGGGCCACTACAGTCGGTCCCGTGCTCGCCTCACGGCGTCGGAGCTACGTCACATCTTGACAGGAGAACGTAAACATGAACTACAGCTATATATACGTGACACACACCAGTAAATGTACTTGTGTATGCCCCATACATACATCTGGAGCTAGTCACGCCCATATTTTATTTTCTCCTGACAAGATTACGACACCGGGAATCGAACCCGGGACCTCCCGAGGCTCTGGCTAAGAGGCAAGCACGCTAGCCACCAGACCAAAGCCCCGGTCAGTACTGTACTACTTAAGCACGTGCGTCTAGCGCACAGTACTGTAGTCAGAGAATTTAACTACTTAAGTACGTGCGTCTAGCGCACGGTACTGTAGTTAGAGAAGGTGAGAAAATTAAGTAAAGCAACTGCGTGAGCACGTGCGTCTAGCGCACGGTACTGCAGTTATGAAAAGGTGTTGGGAACACGTGAATTTTGGTGGGTGTCCCAATCGAAACTGAACAACTTGAAGTGTGTTCGTACGTTTTATCTATTATTTTCCCGTATTTACCGGCCGAATCTATCCTCGTTGGATTAGCGGATGCAGGCGTAGCGGGTTATTTAAATGAGTTTGTCGAATCACTTTTTAATTTCAACAAATAAATTTCGGCGTGTATTCAAATAGTCCTCGACCGATCCCGTTGGGGAAATCGGACAGGAAGTTTTCACAATTTTCACAATTTTTAAGTTTTAAGCTGTTTTACACGCGGTCGGGTCCCCGAGGTAGACCCGCCGATTTTTCCGATGGTTATTCGTTAACCTACTCAAGTGACTGAGTACTCTGACTCTTAAGCACTTGACTGTTGATTACTCTCTACTCACTGCTCACAGACTGACTTATAGACTGCTTGCTGGTCATTATATAGGCCCTTATTCTATTGTCGCATAAGGTGGGAGATGTCGGCGCGTGAGGGAAGAGTTTCTCTCACACCTCGACATTCTGCTGAGGATAATCGCCAGACGGATTTCCAGTTATTATGGCTGGCGATTTTCCTGTCAGCCGATAATCGCCAGACGGATTTCCAGTTATTATGGCTGGCGATTTTCCTGTCAGCTTTGTGTAATCGATATTGTCCAGACTGATTTCTGACTACTGCCAGTGCAGGGATATCGATACTCACGAAGTGCACTTGTTGTTTATGTTGAGGCTCATCCCTAAGCGATAAGCGCGGCTACCGTGTGCGAACCAGCAAAGCGTTGATTTTCACCAACTTCCAGCATTTTGCGGGAGCTTGGTGATAACGCGCGACATACGCCGGTTCGTCACTCAGCGCCTTCCCCCGTGACGAGCCTCGTTCGTAAAAGATTCAAGTTTTTGTGCGTTTAGGTGGTGAACTCCGGAAATGAGGGTCACCTCTGGTCGTTCATGTTTTCTTGTAATTTAAGTATTAAAAGAACGTATATGAAAAATTTCAAATTTAGGTGGGTATTTCGACCCAGGACGTTACACTACCGACCTGATGGGGCTAAAACCAACCCCAGATTCGGATTCAGCGACCTCGAAAACTTTAGTATGGATTTTTTTCAGATTTTGCCATCGATTTTTCTCGATTTGACCTTCGAATGACCCCGATACCAACCCGATAGGGTCGAACCAACCCTAGATTCAGATTCAGCAACCTCTAAAACTTTGGTATAAATTTATTAGGATTTTTCTACTGACTTTTCTTGATTTGACCTTTAAATGCCCTTGATCCTGACCTGATGAGGTCAAACCGACCCCAGACTCGGATTCAGCGACCCCGAAAACCTATAGTCATGTACATAAAGTTCCGCGCTCAGAGAAATTTTTTTTTTTTTGTATAATCAGTTCACCATTGTTCTGAAATTCGTTACGTTAATATACTTTATTTCTACGATTTTAGGTGAAGGCGCTTAAAAATAGTGTATGGTCATTGAAAGAGCAGTGTAAAAATGCAGATAAAGTAGCCTTAGATAAAGCTATTTCAAACTCAACTCCTGGCGAACAAGCTGGTGTACAAGCTTGTTTTGCGGCATCGCGAGTTAAAGATTTGAGAGGGATGCGATATACTACTTAGTGGGCGTACGAGTGTTTGCTTCTTCGCATTAAGAGCAGAAAGGCTCATGAGCATCTGCGTAGACGTAGAATACTCGTTCTTCCAGATGTATCTACATTAAACAGGTACATGAAACGTATTCGTGGATGTTACGGATTTCAATCGAGCCTGTTCGAAGTCTTAGCTCAGAAAACTGCGAAAATGAAGCCCGACGAAGTGCGTGGTAAGTATCACAAGTGTCCTATGCTGGAACACATGTATATGTCACTTTCGTCTGACACAGTTTGAGATGGCACGTTCGTCCATACTGCCATTGTATTATTCTAAACGCATTGCAGGCACTTTGCTGATCAACGAAATGAAATTGACAAGAACATTGTCATTCAATCGTCAAAACTTGAAAGTAGAGGGATTTACAGACTTGGGAAAGTACACACCCAAGCATCAGAGTGGAACGAAAGGGGACCATGCGCTGTTATTCATGTTTCAACCATGGAAAGGCAAATGGGTTCAAACCCTTGGTTGCTATATAATCGATAAAGGCATTCAATGCGACCAGCTTATCGACGCAGCAACCCTTCTTGAGGACCACGACTACTTCGCCTGTTCCATATCTGACTACGTCACTGCGTACGTCTCTGGATTTGTGGCTCGGAAAACATCGAGATTTTTTATGACTGATAACAGCAACAAGAAGTGTGAGCAGTGCGCTAATTCCTTTCTCCCTGATCCCACTGAGGAAATTCCGGAAAGCCATAAGCTTATTGACTTGAAGTCTTATGGCTACCTAAAACATCCATCGGAATCATTATTTAATCTTATTTCACTGCTGGAACATGGTACTCTGACGGCGATCAAGGAGAAGGAAATTAACGCAAAAACTTTATTTGATGTGACTGATGCCGTGGAACGCTTGCCTGCAACACCGCTCGTTGGTTGTACCGAACATGCAGAGGCATTGACGCACAGGGTAATTACATTCCACCTAACCACCAGAATGTATTTTCTGTGTAAGCAGGCAAACAAAAATGATTTTGTTGAAAAAGTGAGCACCCGCTGAAGCAGGAAACTCTCATAACTTAGCTACGCGCCAGATGTGCAACGTGTTTCATCTGAGAATAGAGTATTCAGTGAAATTCCTCAAAACTGTAAAACGTTACAGACACATATTGCACCAAAGCCCGATAGGAAGTTCAAAGTTGAAAGTAATAAAAATAAGGAAAACGTTCTGCTGGACAGAACGTGATCATAGAGTGATGATAAAACAGAATTATACTTCTATTTATGTTTATTACCAGATTGTACAATAAATTAAAAATTCCAATAACAAGCAAGAAATATCGTTTTCATGTATACATCTATGTATATTTCAACGTGCATATCTGACAAAACAGCAATCCTTATCCTGATCCTGTAATTCTCTTCCATCTTTTGTAGGCCAAAAAATGTGTGATCTCCTCGTGTATAACCCCAACTCGGTGCTGGTAAAATACTTGCACATAGCTTTTTTCCTCAAATACGTGTATTTAAATTCATTCCGTACTTGCTCCATATCTGTAAGAACACGCTGAATTATTCAGAAGCTTCACGATTTACGGCTTAAAGTTCCATAAACAACGTTGGTAAAATATTCACATATGATTTCTCACTTCGCAGCGTATTCACGTATATTTTTTGCAAATAATAAAGCGATAATTGTGATACTACTATTATGCCGAGAAATTACGCACCATAACCTCATGAACTTCCTGTCACAACAAAACTGTCAACTCACTCGCACTTTATGCGAGAGACAAAGACACAGCTAAGTTGTACTGCGCATGCGTGACTTGTCATCTCGGTTATTCTTCGCAGCGAACTGCTTACTCACGGCTGGAAAACTGACCCCACTAACCCCACTTTTGGGATGTGGTCTCGGCAGAGTTCGGTCTCCTTCCCTCTTACTTCGTAGTTGTGCGTCAAAATAAAACGTAAAAGGCGATATCTCCCATATTGCAATAGCTACAGCATCCTTGGCACATCGTGCAAGGACGATCGAGGCGTTCCAGCGTAGCACTTAAAAAACCGTTCTGACTTCCTGGGTCCATATCTCCTCCGGGAGTGATCCGATTTTGGCTTATAGGGGGTGTTTTGAGCACGCCGTGAGACCACCTTTCGACTGATATTGGTTACCGAGCTGTTTATTATCGGCAAATATCAATCCTTGTTGTGCACAACCCGCCAACGCCAGACCCCGATTTACACCGATCCAGAAAATCTACTCGCAGGCAGCCAATTTTCAATCGATCACGACGAATCTAGTCTCATTCGAAAGATTATTAAATTTACTCGAATGTGTATTTTTCATTGTTCGAAATCAGTCAAAGTTTCGTCAAAATCAACAAAAAAAACATTGGCCCACTTCAAATGCCGCCTACTGTATATAAAATGAATTTGTGCTCTATTGAAATACGAAAAAATTAATATGATTGGGTTTTTGAACAGTAATCGTGTGAGTGAGAGACTATTTCCGTTCAGTATCGCAAATCGACTCCCTTTTTCGGCGAGACCATCGTCGCGGCGTCCTCCGAGGGCTGATGGCCCTCGTACCAAGAGAGGGGGTTTCGACGACACACTGCCCTCCCATCGGCCTATGGGTAAAATCCCGTTACGTCAGAAATGCACAGTTTTCCCGAGATTTGTCTGCATGTCCCTCAAGCTCCCCCTCTTCCCTCGGGTGCGATGCACGTTGTAAGTGAAGACAACACTAAGATCCGAGAAAAACAACATGTGCAGCCAAGTATTCCCGGCTGGGACGCACTTGAGGATTATGCATATACTATTTTTGCAACCGTTAGTGTGCACGTACTCGTAACTCGAGGAAAAGCCTTTCCCACGTCTTTGGGGACAAAGAGGCTTGTTTCTTCGATCCTCTACTTCGTTAAGGAAGGGAAAAAAAGGTTACGCGCAAAAAATTGTAGAAAATAAAATCAACCGAAAACCCAGGGAAGGACGGTTTTCGCTTCGATGGGTCTTGCCGGCTGCATGCCACGTGGTTTGCAGCCCTTGTACATGTTCGCTCCTGAAATCATTGTCGAGTGACCAATTCTATAAGAATCATATAATTAATGCATAAGTTTCGAATTCGATCTTATCCTATATTCCTATATGTTCTATCCTATCTTATGCGAATGGAGTACATTCAATTGTACCTCTCAATTTTGATTGACGCGCGCGCTATCTGGCGCACGTGTGGGGCAGTTATCAGCGACCATGTCACGGGTGGGTGATAACATCACATTACCATTCACGATGGTTACCAGTAAAGTCACCATCATTGCTACCGTCCGAGATAAGTACATGAAAGTCTTTTACCAATAACGTTACTTGAAATGCTACCGTAACTTCTGTGGTAGAACTACGAGTAGCAAATGGCTGATTGCTACCCGAAGTGACTTTTTGGGAACTTCTACCGTAGCAATTAACGGTAGCTGGATGTGCCAGGGATTTATTTGGGTACCAATCGAAAGATTAAAAAAACAAATATATATTCGTATTAATATCATTGCCGAAGTCTGTATAACTAATTGATAATTAGGAAAATAAGTTTCGTTATATAGATATACTCCCGTGTATAAGCGAGGTGTGGCGTGGAAGAGGCTGTAGCACCTTTCGACATGTCGGTATAGGAGGAAATGTACTTGTCTCGAGGCACTACCGTGCCTCTTAATATATCGATATACTGATTCTTGACACGATTTGATATATCAATATATCGATATATTGATTACTGACAAGGTTCAATATATCGATATATCGATTCTTGACAAAGTTCGATATATCTATGTATCGATACATGACGCAGTTCGATATATCGAAACTATATCGATGTATAGATATATTTTGGGTTTGGGTTATGAGTTTGGGTTAGGTTTAGGTTTGATTGATATATCGATATATTGATATGTTGATTTTTGACACGACTCGATATACCAATATATTAATTTATTGATTCTTGACACGATCAGATATATCGATATATCTATTTGTCGATTCTTGACACGATTCAATATATCGATATAGCGAGTCTTGACACGACTCGATATATCAATATATCGATTCGTGACATAGTTCGATATATCGATATATCGATTCTTGGGTTTCCTCGGGATTGAGTTTATTTATATGTTAAAATTTAGGTCATAATTTATGAATGAAAATAATTTATCTGCCACAATATATACATGAAAATAATTTATGTGCCACTAATATACATGGAAATTTGTGCCATAATTCATATATGAAAATTTATACGTGTTTGGGTGAGGCTTGGGTTGGGTTTAGGTTTGGGTTCGGTCAAGCTTTGGGTTTTGGGTTTGGGATCAGTGCTGACACGGTTTAATATATCGATATATCGATTCTTGACACAGTTCGATATATCGAAATATCGATTCTAGACATGGTTCGATATATGGATGTATCGATTTTGGAGACAATTCGATATATTGATACATCAGTTCTTGAAACGGTTCGATATATCGATATATGTATGCTTGACGCAGTTCGATATATCGAAACTATATCCATACATCAATATTTTGGGTTTGGTTTATGAGTATGGGTTAGGTTTGGGTTTGATTAATATATAGATATATTGATATATTGTTTTTTGGCACGATTCGATATATCGATGTTTCAATTTATCGATTCTTAACACAATTCGATATATCAATATATCAATTGATAGATTCTTGACATGATTCGATATATCGATATATCAATTTATCGATTACTGACATATATATCAGATATATCGATACATCGATATATCGATGTATCAGATGTATATATCGGTTTAAGTTTGGAATGGGTTTGGTTTGTGTTCAAATCATGGTATAGAAAAATCATATAGAACGACAGAATATAGAAAGATATACATATTTATGTGGGTTTGGGTTTGGATTTGGGTTTGCTCAATGTATCGATATTTTGCACGGTTCGATATATCGATATATCGATTTTTGACACGGTTCAATATATCGATATACCAATGTATCGATTCTTGACAGGATTCGATATGTCGATATATCGATTACTGACACGGTTCGATATATCGATATATCAATTCTTGACACGGTTTCAGATATCAATATTTCGATTCTTGAGATGATTCGATATATCAGTATATCGATTCTTGACACGGTTCGATATATCGATATATCGATTCTTGACACGGCTCAGTATATCGATATATTGATTCTTGTGTTCCCTTTGAATTGGGTGTATTTATATGTGAAAATTTGGGTCATAATTTATGAATGAAACATTTTTATGTGCCATAAATTATAAATAAAAATTTGTGCCATAATTTATGTATGAAAATTTATGTGTTTGAGTCGAGTTTGGGTTAGGGTTGGGCCTGGGTTGTGTCTGGGTTTGCGTTGGGTCTGGGTTTGGGTTTGGTTCGGGTTGGGCCGGGGTTGGGTCTGGGTTTGGTCTGGGTTGGGTTAGGTTGGGCTAGGTCGGAGTGTATTCTTGCCACGGCAGCGGCAGCGGCCGCCGCGATATATTTATATAATATAGAACGATATATATATTGGCGTTACGGAACGAAACCTCGTGAACTTACCAATGTATATAAGCAGAGTATACCTATTGTGCTTATAGGTATACTCGCGTTGCATCTTCAGATAACATTACAAGCATTTAATACATTATTCTCTATACGAATAAAAAGATGAGTGAATTCGGGCAAGCCTGAGCGACACACAGTTCGCTGAATCGCCGAAAACGTCGGCAAAAGTCGAAATTTTAAAGTTGGCGGCGAGAGTTGGTTTTGAAATATAATCAAGGGAGGGGTTCCTTAGCTAGTTATCGAAAGGGCAGAGTGCTGACTCAGGACTAGTAGGTGCACCACTCTGCCCCCCCCACTCCTATCTCCACTCCTTCCCCCACCGCGCGGCTTCCCCCACCACTCGATTTTCCCCCACCATGCGGCTGGGTGAGTCGAGTGTTGAGGTGGCGTTGTGTGTATGTGTGTGTGTGTGGGTGAGGTAAGGACAGGGGGGAAACTCCATAATGGCACATCGTCATCGTCATCGTCATCGTCATCGTCATCGTCATCGTCATCGTCATCGTCATCGTCATCGTCATCGTCATCGTCATCTTCATCTTCATCTTCATCTTCATCGTCATCTTCATCGTCATCTTCATCTTCATCTTCATCTTCATCTTCATCGTCATCTTCATCATCATCATCATCATCATCATCATCATCATCATCATCATCATCATTATTATTATTATTATTATTATTATTTTCAATATTCTGTCTCTTCGGATTATTATTTTTTTTTTATTTTATAATTATAATTTTTTATTATTATTTTTCATATTTCCACCGCTCCCTGCGATTTATTATTATTTTTTACTTTTACTTACCCTTCTTCCGAGGCTATTCAGCGCATCTCTTTATCTCTCTTTCTCTCCCGCGTCTGTCGCTTATGCTTTTTCTCTCTTTCTCTTTCTTTCGCACGCACGCTTCTCATGTTTTGCACACACCTTTTCTCTCTCTCTCTTCCACGCCTGTCGCTTAGCTTTCTCTCTCTCTCACTATTCTAACTCGTTGCTTATTCAGTAGTAAAAAGATGTTTCAAATCGATGAAAAAGAGAATCACAGCACCGCGCAATTATGAAGAAGTTTAAAAGTACTCGTACTAGCACTCAAAAACTTTTCCGATAGAATGAAAACCCGCACAGATACATTCTTTATACTCATCTCCGTGAGCCACATTTTGATTAAATATTTTCATTATCACAAGCACGCACGTTAATCCTCAGGGCACATAAATTATTGAAACGATTAATATTTTAACCGATAGACGTTGCGAGAACGTTTTACCGATGTTACGCGATTAAAAGAACGACGATTACTGAGCTCTACAGATGCTTGGAGGCAAGCTCCACGCGCCTTTAGGTATAATAATATGAAGACTTCTCGGCGCGCGCGAAATGCACCGTTAGCACCACGTGCATGTCTCACCGTCGCCCAAGCGTGCTCGAATTCGCTCATCTTTTTATTCGTATGGAGAGTAATATATTTAATGTGTATATATATATATTCATATATAATGTGATCTAAAGATGCAACGCGCGTATACCTATAGACACAGTAGGCATACTCTGCGAATATACATATAGGTAAGCTCACGAAGCATCATGCCGTAGCGCTCGAGAGTCAACAGCTATGGGCATACTCACGCGGAATCGTCCAGTAGCAGCAGCGGTTCTTTTATATACAGGGCGAAAAATAATTTAAAATGGTGCAGATCGCAGGCAGGAATTCCTGTGATCTGTGACTTTAGCATCGAATGGCCTCATCTACAAGAGCATAGCGATGACTGATACTGTTCTCCGTTGTGTATGTCTTTTAAAAATTTTACAGGGAGGGAAAAAGATGCATAGCCCTCACCGCTACACATACATGCTGCTGTGTATAAGAGGATGTCAGCTAATTTGCACGTGTAAAAGTTTACTTGTTTTGGCTAAAATTAAGTATCAATATCATGAAATGTCTCATGACAATACAATATGTATACTCTGCGATTATACATAGGTAAGCTGACGAGGTATCGTTCCGTAGCGTTTGAGAGTAACAGCTATGGGCAAACTCACGCGGTATCGCTCGATAGTAGCAACTCTTTTACATATGGGCGAAGAATAATTTAAAGTGGTGTAGGCCACAGGCAGGGATACTTTAGCATCGAATGACCTATCTCCATTGTGAATATATTTTTCAAATTTTTTGCACCCGGAGAGAAAAGTTGCATAGCTCTCACCGCTACACATACATGCTGTTGTGTATAATGCAATGTCAGCTAATTTGCACGTGCCAAGGTTTACTTTGCTTCGGCGAAAACTAAATATCATGTCTTACACCTATATGCGCGCATACATATATATATACGTTCGTTTTAGTGTATTGCACTATATTTATTTGAAGAAAATGCAAAAGCTAGTCAGTCTTGATTTGAACAGATACCCAATACCATTTCCTTTCTTGAACCACGATGGGAAATAATGGTCTTCTTCGCGATTGTATTTTAAATTTTTTGCGCTTGGCAAAGCTGCACAGTCCTCATCTCCGGCGAAAGTGTACTGATCGATGGTGTGATCAATTGCGATTTTTGTCGTACAACGTACTCATTAAACGCCTCAGATATGTGATTTGGTGGGCCCCGCTACGCATCATTATTGCAGCGTATAACAGGGGTGTGTTTAAAGGACAAAGAGTTTTAAGCTGTGTGTTTGAAGAGATACAGCGACGAGGTCTCCAAGACGCTCCTTCTGTGCCTGGAATTGCTGGTGAAATTCGGGGTGAGTAAAATTATTACTTATTGATTATTTATTGAATAACTGGATAATTTTTGATTTTCGATTCAATTATTATATCAGACTATCAGCTATTGCACGGCACAGAAAGTGGCGACGAAGACGAATTGATAGCAGCAGCCACCGCTGTAGAAAATGCTGAATCGATATTTCAATCGCACGGCGTAGAAAATGCTTCTCTTCTTAACGAGAATATCGATGACACGGGTAAAAAAAGCTCGTATTAAATGTATTATGAAGAATCAATATTATTAAAATTTTTAATTTTGTGCAATCTGATTGCCGATTTTTTGCCCGAAATATAACATAATTCTTGAATAATGTGTTATTTTTACAGCGATAACACAGGTGCTTAGCATAAGTGGGCATGATCAGATTCCTGCAACAGCTGTGACAGAATCTCTCGGGCTACACGGGGGCGCTCGAAATACGGAAGATTTAGCGGTACCAGGGCCTTCGGGATTGCGCAGGTGATCCAGCATATCTCCCGATTCAGATTACGATGCTGTGCCGCTTTCGTCACGGAACCAGCTGCTTCTGTTTCCCGATAGAGGTATCTATAATTTGGTGGAAAATCAACAGAGGCTGATCGATCGGGTTTTGATACGCGAAAATCAAGCATGGCTGGGACGTCTCGAGGAGGAGAATCCATTGCCGTTGCAACGAGCTGATCAGTGGCATCAAGATATTTTAGAAGATGATGACTCAGGTAAATACTAATTTGTTATCGTTTTTACGATAGAGTACATTCAACATACATTTGAGAACATTCAAGAGATACATTTCGTTACCTTCCCCCATCCCATAATATTAAATTCGTGTGTAATTTCTCTGTCTCTGCGTGGGGTTTGAGAATTGGATAATTAGCTGTCATCGGGGGTTGTAGAATGAAAATTAAGTTACGCACGTATATCGCAGGTTACTCGACAGAGCTCGAAGTTGATGATAATGAAGAACCCTTGTAGATTTACCTCATACGAGGTACTGCTGAGTAAAAATCTTTTATACATTTTTCTCCGTATTAATTATTGTTCACTCACACTACAAAATTTTGCAGGTGTGCAAAGCGGCGGTGGTAGGCGAAGCAACGTTTCGAGGAGCACTGGGTACGGCGATGTACAACCACCGGGAATGCGATTAGACATCGTAGAAGATTATATGCGTTATTTTAAGCGATTCAAACTTCGCGGCCGTGAAACAACAGTGCGAATCAAGCAGCCACAGTCGGACGTCAGCGTATTGAAGTGGCTCGAGGGCGCATTTCGCGATCTCCTCACACATATTACAAGCTCGTGCGAGGGTAACGATTACGTCGGTATAACGTTTACGGCTAGCGGTTTAGCACACGATCCCGTGTAACTGTCTTTCCGACCGGCGCGAGACTACTCTTTCGAGGACATTTGGCGCCTTGTGAGTAGTGTCGCACAAAGCTTAACGAATTTGAACATCGACGATAAATTCCGTATTACAACGGGTGTTGTCCGAGGCGTCGAGGGAAGTGGGCGGAAAGGGTTTACCCACGAAGGCGTCGCAAAACAATCGATTTTGACGATTCGTAACACGGATAATTTATGCCTTCCACGTTCGTTGGTAACTGCTCGAGTTTATGCTGAACGGGGAGAAATTCGAACGGGAGAGTTGCACGCTCGCTGGCAGCGTATACGAAAGCCTAACCTCCCACAAAAAGAAGCAGCGCTCGAGCTCACAAGAGCTGCAAATATTTGTATACCAGAGCGCGGGTGCGGTGTGAATGAAATTGCACGTTATCAAGATCACATGGCCCGAGAAGGTATTGCAATTATTGTTTTTGAATTTTTAACTCTGGGACGCGGAGGGTTACCATTGTTCGATGGTACGCAAAAAGTAATAGATACTGTCGGTTCCATTAAACATACTCTGTACATTTTATATTACGAGCAGTCGCACCACTTTCAGCCGATTTTGAATTTGCGAGGGGCTGTCGGTAGCAAGAGGTTTTGCGCACCTTGCAACGTACGGTACGACCGTAAATATGGCCACAGATGCTCCAAAAAATGCCCTAGGTGTCATGGAACACCACCATGCAATGCCCCCGCGAATAAAACCAAATGTGAAATGTGCAATAGCTATTTTTTCGGCGAAGAATGTTTGCGACAGCATAGATCTGCAGGTATCTGTGATTCCCGTAAACGCTGCCATAGCTGCTTCAGAACGGTCAAGCCGCTAGAAAAAAAGGAACATACATGTGGGGTGGGTTTCTGCAAAACATGCAAATCCGACCAGCCATACAATCACCAGTGTTTCATGAAGCCAAT
The DNA here is from genome assembly GCA_963564615.1 of Rhorus exstirpatorius. NCBI lineage: Eukaryota > Metazoa > Arthropoda > Insecta > Hymenoptera > Ichneumonidae > Rhorus > Rhorus exstirpatorius. Next base: position 11,155,271 of record OY751314.1, on the reverse strand, counting down.
CAGAGAAAGCCCAAATGCTTCACCTAAAATCATTTTCATTTTTTACGATTTTGAAACACAACAGTGTACAACGGTGAAAGGTGACCCAAACTCGTTCGTACACACGCCGAGCCTTTGCGTAGCTCAACGCGTTTGCACGCAGTGCTGTAACAGCGACTCTATTAATGAACCGTGTGAGTACTGTGGCATGCATGAATTTATATTTCGAGAAAACCCGGTTGGACAACTCGTGGAATTAGCTATGCAGCAACGTAAGGGCTACTCACGCACAATCTGTATAGCTCATAATGCCGGAGGATTCGACGCTCAATTTATCCTACGGTATCTGATTGAGAACAAAAAAACACATCTCCCTACGTTAATTATGAACGGAACGAAGGTCATCACGATGCGTCTCGAGAAGCTTGTATTTCTCGACAGTCTACATTATTTCCACATGCCTCTCAGCGCATTGCCAAAAGCTTTCGGTCTCTTGGGTACAAAAGGTACATTTCCTCATCTGTTCAATCGTCCTGAAAATCAGAATTACGTCGGAGAGCTGCCACCCATCGAGTACTATTGTGCCGACGCGATGCGTACCACTGAGCGCGAAAAATTTTTAGCGTGGTATCGTGAATTAAAAAACCAGGATTACGTGTTTGATTTTGCAAAAGAAATTGTGGATTACTGCGTGATGGATGTTACGATACTCAGGCTCGCGTGCATGGCTTTTCAGAATATGTTCATCGCTAGCGGTCGCGTCTGCCCATTCGACGAGGGTACGACTATCGCATCCGCCTGTTTCCGCATTTTTCGCAAAAATTTTCTGAAAGATAACACGATAGGTATTGTGCCGGCGGGTGGGTACAGATGGGCGCATACGCAGTCAAAAAAAGCCGTTGCGTGGCTCGTATGGATGGAACATTCTCTCGGCCATCCCATCATACACGCTGGCCGCTCGCGCGAATTTAAATTACCGCTAAATTTACTGGTAGATGGTTATTACGAGACGAACGACTCGAAGCACGTATTGCAGTTTCACGGGTGCTATTGGCATGGTTGTCCGCGATGTTTTCTCGTGAACCGCGATCGCAAACAGAGCGACGATGTATCAATGGACGAAAGGTTCGAAAGAACCATCGCTATTTCCGATAGAATCCGAACGGGCAGCTATGTGCTGACAGAAATTTGGGAATGCGCATATGATAAAATGTTGAAGGAAAATGCTGAAATGGCAGCTCTCGTGCGTGATCATCCTCTAGCCTGTATCGAACCTCTCAACCCACATGACGAATTCTTCGGTGGACGTACCGAAAATATGGTCACGTTGTATGATGCAAAAGATACGGAGGAGATACGTTACGTCGATGTTTGTTCGCTATACCCGTATATCTGCAAGTTTGGTAAATATCCTATCGGCCACCCGAAAGTTTATGTAAGTGACGAGTGTATGGAACTGACGGGGACTGACAATACCGATCTTTCGCGCGTTGAGGGGCTCGTCAAGTGCGTTGTATTACCACCACGCAACCTTTATCACCCGGTGCTACCTGTACGCATGCATCATCGCCTGCTATTCGCACTCTGTCGTAGCTGCTGCGAAATTATGAGCCAGGAAGAATGTACGCATGAAAAACCCGCGGATCGTACTTTTGAGGGAACATGGGTTGTCGACGAGATACGAAAAGCTGTTTCGTTTGGGTATAGAGTCATGCGTGTAACCGAAATATGGCAATACGAGATCACACAGTTCGAACGTAACACTCGAAATGGCGGCCTTTTTTCAGAATACATTAACACATTTCTCAAAATTAAGCAGGAGGCTAGTGGCTGGCCCGAAAATTGTTTGCAGGACGAGGCTGCGAAAGATCAATACATTGCCGACTTTGACCGCTCTGAGGGTATTAAATTAGATCGTGCTAATATATCCAAGAATCCCGGGTTGCGCTCAGTAGCAAAGTTATGCTTAAATTCATTTTGGGGAAAATTTGGGCAACGCGAAAATCTGCCGCAAACTGTGATAGTATCCACGCGGGAAAAATTGATGGAGCTACTGGCGAGTCCCGAGTATGAGATCACCGGCATACTACCTGTAAATAATGATATATTATACGTCAATTATACGAAGACCGATGAGGCAATACAGCCATCTTCCATAGCTAATGCCGTAATTGCAGCATACACCACCGCTCAGGCGCGCTTAAAATTGTATAGTTATCTCGAGCGCTTGGGTTGACGTGCATTGTATTGTGACACAGACTCGGGTATCTACGTAACGAAAAAAGATCCGAATGAGTACGAACCGCCGATCGGTCAGCTTCTCGGTGATCTGACGGATGAGCTTAGCAGTTATGGAGAGGGCAGTTATATTGTCGTTCGTGTCCGGCGGACCGAAATTTTATTCATTTATTGTGCGAACACCTGATGGCTCGGAAAGCGAAGTTGCAAAGTCAAAGGTGTAACACTAAATTTTGCAAATAGCTCATTGATAAATTATCGGTCTGTACGTGCGTTTATAGTTGGCGAGAGAGAGGAGCCAATTACTCTGCACTATGATGCGATTCGGCGTACGGCGTTCCATCAGGTTGTTACACGTCCCGAATCGAAAATGTGCAAACTGTCAAGCGTCAAACGAAGATGCAACGGAGAATATGGGTCTTTACCATACGGATTTTGTAGTTAGATATAATTTTGTATTTACATATGTACACGCATCTATGTTTTGTTAATAAAAAATTTATGTAAAACCCTATTTGCTCATCTCGCCTACTATTGTTTCTCATTTAAACAGCGGAGAATTGTTACGACACGAATGATACGAGCAATATGAGCGAGTAATACGTAACGAATAAGCGAGTGATGCGAACGAACGAGCGATACGCATGAACGAAACAAATGAGCGAACGCTACAAACGAAGGACGAAAGCGAACTACCATTGAAGTTCTGTTTTTCAAAAAATTCAAAATTTTTTCTGACAAATTATTTAAGCATGAGCGACACGAATAATACGAATGATACAAGGTTTTCAAACTTTTCATGTCCAAATATTTTTCTAAATTTTTCCCGACAAATTATTTAAACAGAAACCATACGAGCAGATAATATGAACGATATACGGACGAACGGCGCGGTCAAACGAAAAGAATGAGGGAACGGTATGATCGATATGACGAGAGAGAGTTTCCAATAAAATTTCTGTTCCTCCGACGTTCTTTCGTAATTTATTCCGAATAAGTTTTCCAAGTGAAATTATTACATCACGAACGATACGAGCGATACGAAAAAACGACGTGAGCCAATTTCTAATAAAAATTTTTTCTGAAACATTACTTTTCAAATTTTTCTGAAAAAGTTTCCCAAGTGAAATTATTACGACATGAACGATACGAGCGATAAGAACGAACGACGAGAGCAAGCTTCCAATGAATGTTTGTTTTTAAATATTTTACCGACATGCATGTTTTTCTGAAAAAGTTTTCGAAGTAAAACCATTACGGCATGAACGATATGTGACAATGCGAAAGAAAGGTACGAACGAACGACGAGAGCATGTTACCAAAAAAGTTTTGTTTCTTAAACACTTTTACGAAATTTTTTTTCGAAAAATTCCTTCAAACACAAGAAATACGAGCAAATAATATTAACGATACGAGCGAACGAGCGATACGAATGAACGAAACAAATGAGCGAACGCTACGAACGAACGACGAAAGCGAGCTTGCGAAAAAAATTATTGTTTTTTCAAACCTTTTTCAAAACTTTTTCCGAACAAATTTTTCCAAATAAATTCATTACGACATAAGCGATACGAATGAACGAAAGAAATGAGCGAATGGCACGAACGAACGACAAAACAAACGATACGAACGACCGACAAAACAAACGAACGAACGAACGAAGGAACGAACGACAAAACAAACGATACGAACGAAGGAATGAAGGAGTCAAGGAGCGAAGGAGCGAACGAACGAACGAACGAACGAACGAACGAACGAACGAACGACCGACAAAACGAACGAACGAAGGAGCGAAGGAGCGAAGGAGCGAAGGAGCGAAGGAGCGAAGGAGCGAAGGAGCGAACGAGCGAAGGAGCGAAGGAGCGAACGAGCGAACGAGCGAACGAAAGAACGACCAACAAAACAAACGATACGAACGACCGACAAAACGATGAAAGTGGGGCTTCCGATGAATTTTTTTTTGTTTCTGACACCTTTTTCAAAATTTTTCCGAACAAGTTTTCCAAGTAAAGTTATTACGACGTGAGTGATACGAATAAACGGAAGGAGCGGTACGGCTGAACGAAAAACAAAAAGTAAAATTGTTATCGCACGAACAATGCGAACGAATGACGAGAGCAAGTTACCGAGAGCATTTTTTCCGAAAAATTTTTCCAAGTAAAATTTTCACGACACGAACGATACAGGCGATACGAAAGAACGATGCGAACGAACGACAAGAGTAAGTTTCCAATAAAGTTTTCGTTTCTCAAAAACTTTCTGTTTTTTTCAAGCAATACCTTATTTTTTTCAAGCAATTCAAGCCATTTTTCAAGCAATTCCTGTAGGGACAAGAGTGTAGTGCTATAAACAAATCGAAAAATATTAAAATTGTCCTCTATTCAGCGCTGGAGAGACTCTCGAGCATGAAAAACAGCTATGGATACAGAAAGAGAGAGAGAGAGAGAGTTAGCGAATAACCGCACAAAGAGGAAAGCCCAATAACTATACTAGTGCTCTCTACCGTACCTCACTGCTGAACCTCGCGTTCACCTCTCTGCTCTTTTTTCGAAAAAATAATTTTCGTTCGACAAAAAAATATTTTCAAGGCAAGAGAGACATTTTTGACGATAATGGTCGGAGCATGGAATGTTTCTCCGATAATTTATAATCTAGCGGCAGGTCTATTCGAAAAGGACCGTAGTATTGATACCTATACTAGAGTAGTTCTGTCTGTCTCTCTCTAATATATTTTCTTTTATCTGTGTTCGTAAAAACAAAGTAAGTTTTGGCGCTCACAAACTAGCTGAAGCCTCTACTGCAAAGAATATGTCGTATGGCTCTGTCCTCTAAATTTATAAAATATTATTCTAAAGCATGTATTGCTCTTTGGAAGAACGGCCCCTATATATATATATATATATATATATATATACTAGGGGTGCGTAGGGCGCTACGCGCCCTCATTTAGAGGTATCCAAATCCATCGAATCCAAAAGTCATTATTTTCAAATTTTAACATTTATAAAAAAATATATTAAAGAATAACTACGGCGGGTTAAAAAAAATCTTTTTATTTCTATTTATCGTCCGGGCAACTTCTATCCTATCTACTGAGGAAGGACTTTATTTTTTGTTTTGGACTTCTCTCAGCTATGTCCTGGCATTTGCCCAATGCCCCAGGAAAAACCAAAACTCAAACACCTGAGAAGGACATTTCTAGCTACGATTTACAATGATTTACAATGATACGATACAATGATCTTAGATGATTCAATTTTGTTATTAAATAATTCGATTTTGTCTTTTTTTTATCAAAAAGTTAGATTATGTCTTAGATTAAATTTAAGGATAGATCTTGACACGGTTGTATTTTTGTATCTTGACTCGGACGTCGTCGCCACCGCCGCCGCCGCCGCCGTCGCATATATATCTTTATATTAAAGAAAGATAATAATCAATTAATCTGTAATTTTGTTGTATGTTGTCAATGTTCACGTTGAGTTTCAAATTTTTTAATCAAAAACTTCATTCCATACAATATTTTCTATTTCTTCTGAATTTTCTGAATTATTTTCAATGTATAATTCGTTTGGATTTTGACATCGCGAAAGAGCTACGTATAATTGACCATGAGAAAATAGTGGTTTTTCATAATACAGACCCACTCTTTCTAAACTTTGCCCTTGAGATTTATTAATTGTTATAGCAAATGCCAAAAAAAATAGGAAATTGTCTGCGATATAGAACAAATGGCAATGACGATAGTTCTCCTGTATCTAATAATATCTTAGGAATAAAAGCCGTATTTCCAACGTTATTACCAGTTATAATTTTGACTCCTATATTAAATTTAAAAAACTTAATAATTTTCAAACGTGTTCCGTTACAGAGCCCATCATTGATAGATAAATTTCTGATTAGCATAACGATTGCACCAATTTTTAAAACTAATTTATGAACCGGGAATCCAGGGAATCTCAATGAATTTAAATATTCTATTGGATAGTTCAATTCAATATCGTTATCAGTTTGGTCTATTCCTTTGTGTTTCGCATAATCGATGCTGTGATAAATTTTTTCTTCGGTAATAATTTTTTTTTTTAATTTTGTCATTTAATTTGTACACATCATCATTGTGGCAACATAAAATGGCACGTTTTGATAAATCATCATCATCATCACTGACGGAGCCATACATTTTTTCACAGATGTCATTAGTTTTCCAAATTTCAGGGATCTTTAAATATTCAATAAAACCTTCTCCAATTTTTAATAAAAATGTAGAAAAATCTTGGTCACACGAACGCATATTTTTTGTTAAATTCATGATCTTGAAATTATGCCATACATTAGAAAATTTAATAGTTTCATTGATAATATTGAATTTATTTCCATACTTTACAACAGGAAGAATCTGTCGAAAATCACCGCCTAATATAATTAATTTTCCTGCAAATGGAACGCTATCAATTTTACAACAATCCCGAAGTGTTCTATCAACTATTTCTAAAGCTTTTTTCGGAATCATTGACGCTTCGTCCTAAATTATTACGTGACATTCCTGTAATTTTTTTTTATCCGAATATAATTTTAAAAACGAAGTCTCTACGGTTGTTAAGTCTAATGGCAGTTTAAACGTTCTATGACTTGTCATTCCTCCTGGTAACAAAATTGATGCAATTCCTGTCCAACGCCATTGACAAAACTTTTTTTCCTTCTCCCAAAAAATAATGAATAAGTGTTCTGTAAAGAAAAGTTTTTCCCGTACCTCCAGGACCGTCAATGAATACCATTCGATTATTTTTTTCATTAATTACATAATAAAAAATTAATCGTTGATCATCGTTAAGTTGTCCAATAAGGTCGTTGTAAATAATTTTGTTTTTATTTACAAATAATTTTTGTTCATCAATATTATCAAAAATTTCAAAAGATTCATTATTTGGTTCCGGTAGCCCAAATTCTGAACATTTCATATTTTCCAAATTTAAAATTTTCTTAATTTCTTTTAATGCTTTGTATGTATTGTTGTTGATAAAACCTTCACAAAAAAATGCTTTATATTTATTCCAAATTTCATAAGAAAAAGATGAAGAATCAGCAATTAAAAACCATGCAAAGAATTTACGTAACTGACCCGGCATCATAATCGAACAGGCTTCGTCAAAAATATTAAATACTTCGACATTACTTTCCACTAATCCCATTGCTATTTCCGCTTCTTTAAATGTTTCATATGTTACATCTTCATATTTCTTTAAATCTTCAAAGCAAGTTGCACCTTTAACTCGATTAAGTATTAATTTTAAATGAAATCGTTCTATATCTTTGGGACTTACGTTCACAACACGTCCAATTGCTTTAGAAAATGTTCGGCGTTTTACCCAAATTTTTTTCAATGGATCGAATAAATAATATTTCGGTGTATTAGCACAGATCATATTTCTTGCATTTTCATCTTTTTTATTAAGAGCAAACCACGCTGTTAGTGTTGTATTTATTTTTTCTAAAGCTTTATCTTCGTTATTTTCTTCAAAAATTATAATCTGTTGATTTGGAGTATGAACTGCCAAACGGACTATAGTGTGTGACCTACCAGACATAAGTAATTCCTCTATTCGCCAAGCAGCTTCCATTGGACTAACATATCTAGTGTCAATGTACTCTGAAATTTCATCGTGAGTCTCTGTTTTTTGATCATCATTTTTTTTATTCAATTTGACAAATGCCCTATCCAATCCTTTGTGTAAATATGCATATATATATTTTGTACTCATTATTGAAGCACAATATTCTACGTTAATGTGACATTTATATTTCTTAAGCAAGCAAGGATTATAAGGAACTACCATTGGATTGCCTACGCTCACGAAATATCCATTAATTTTTTTATTATAGACATGATCTTTGTTACGATTATCCCTACGTCGGTATACTGGAAACCCGTTTTTCTCGAATTGTGTAAAATCATTAAATTTTTTAGGAAATTTTTTTGAACAAATTTTTTTTTTGATATCATAACATGGAGAATACTTCGTATGAGGACCATGTAGCATGTGTTTTATAACCAAATTTTCTAATTCAGGATCATCAGAAATTATTTCAGCACTAATGTATTTATCAATAGCGTCTGGAGTTGTCAATTTGTTTTTATAATCTAATACGAATAATAAATGCGCATGTGGTAATCCACGTTTCTGAAATTCTATTGTATAAACATATGCCAAAATATTTCCGAATATTTTTCCACTAATGACAAAAGAGCTCTCAATTTAGTATGAAATAGTCGAACCGTGATGTTAGGAATGTCGTTGCATGTTGTACCTTTGGAAATTTTTCTAATATTTTTTTTAATTCTGGCCAATTAGGATTGCAGGTCATTGTGATGAACAGATCAGGTCGACCGATCGTCCTCACAATGGACATTGCATCCTGGTAATTCTATTGCATGTTTCGTGGACTACCCAAATAAGTCGACGGTAAAACGAATATGTTCCCTAAGCGATCTTTATTTTCGAAATTGTTCGAATCATTCATCGCGCTACGTGCTACATGATCAACTAATCCCTGATAACATTCAATACGTAATTTTTTTTGAGTATGCCTTAAGAAATTCAATCTGTTATTTTCTATTATAATGTAAGCTTGAATAACGTACTGCTGTGTTAACCGGCCACTGAATAAAATAGGATTAAATTTACCATTTTCTCTGTAAGCTAAACGATACGAATAGTATTGTAGAGCTGTAAGTCTTTTATTGCTGTTTTGATTTTGTTTCAATAATGGACTCCATCCTAGATCTCCACATGGAAACATTAATGGAAAAATCATAGGGTCAGTATGGAATGATAGTTTATTCAAACATGAAGTAGAACTAATACCTTCTGGAAGATTTTTTGGATAAACACATAAATCGAATGAAGCTGGAATTTCACCTTCTTTAGAAACTATCAAAGCTGCACATTCTGCAGTCGCAGGTGCATTGTAGCGATGCTTACTCAAATTAGTGTTACGAACAAAATATAAATAATATTCCGGAATTGATTTATCCATGGTTAATTCAAATAAATTTTTATATTTTTTCGCATATGGATTAACATTGTTTATTATTGTTGATATAATTTTTATATGTTCTTTAACTAAAAATTTATTTTCTTTCAACCTTTCTTCCGTCGCTCTGTAATCGTCGTAGATATAAATTTGTCCACAATAAGGAGTATCACCTTTTTTAAAATAAATACTACTTGGGGTCATATGGCAAACTTGTCCTTGAATTTTCAAATTGTATACTCCTTTTTTGGATTCATTTATGACATTTGCATTAAAACTCGCAAACGAAAAACGATTGTTATAATAACGAATGAATTCTCTAAATTTTTTGTCGAATAATAATAAATCTTTCAATTTTTCGTCATAGTCACTCAGAGGAGGCAGTTTCACTTTTCCGTAATGACAACAACTTTTTTTAGAAAATTCTGCTGACCAAAACAAAGCTGAACAATGTTCACAAACGTAATCCATATCTCCGAGATCCAAATAAGAAACATTATTGGGACATAACTTTATAGCTTGTTGTATTTTCCTTCTTTTATCAATTCTTTCACATTTTATTTTTTCAGCCATGTCATTTTCTCTTTTTCTTTTTAATCGATTTTCATCCATGTTTGTTACAATATTCCTTTCTCTTTTATTTTTTATTTGTTCTTCGGTCATATTTTTTTTGAAATCTTTTTCACGCTTCTTTTCCAATTGTTCGTCATTCATATTTTTTATCATATCCTTCTTACGCTTCTTTTCTAATCGTTCGTCGTTCATGTTCTTCACTACGTCCTTCTTCCGCTTATTTTTTAATTGTTCGTCGTTCATGTTCTTTACGACGTCCTTCTGATATTTCTTTTTTAATTGTTCTTCGGTTATATTTTTTATCAAATCCTTTTGCCTCTTCTTTTCTAATTGTTCATAATTCATATTCTTTACCACGTCTTTCTTGCGCTTCTTTTCTAATTGTTCGTCATTCATGTTCTTTATCATGTCCTTCTTACGCTTCTTTTCTAATCGTTCGTCGTTCATGTTCTTCACCGCGTCCTTCTGACGTTTCTTTTTTAATTGTTCTCCGGTTATATTTTCTATCAAATCCTTTTGTCTCTTCTTTTCTAATTGTTCATAATTCATATTCTTAACCACGCCTTTCTTGCGCTTCTTTTCTAATTGTTCGTCATTCATGTTCTTTATAATGTCCTTATTACGCTTCTTTTCTAATCGTTCGTCGTTCATGTTCTTCACCACGTCCTTCTGACGTTTCTTTTTTAATTGTTCTTCAGTTATATTTTCTATCAAATCCTTTTGCCTCTTTTTTTCTAATTGTTCATAATTCATATTCTTAACCACGCCTTTCTTGCGCTTCTTTTCTAATTGTTCGTCATTCATGTTCTTTATAATGTCCTTATTACGCTTCTTTTCTAATCGTTCGTCGTTCATGTTCTTCACCACGTCCTTCTGACGTTTCTTTTTTAATTGTTCTTCAGTTATATTTTCTATCAAATCCTTTTGCCTCTTTTTTTCTAATTGTTCATAATTCATATTCTTAACGACGCCTTTCTTGCGCTTCTTTTCTAATTGTTCGTCATTCATGTTTTTTATAATGTCCTTATTACGCTTCTTTTCTAATCGTTCGTCGTTCATGTTGTTTACTACGTCTTTTTGCCGCTTATTTTCCAATTGTTCGCTCTGCATATATTTCACCGTATCTTTTTTTCTTTTCTTTTCTACACGCTGCTCATTCATGTTCTGCACTAAATCAAATTTTCTTTTCTTCTCCAAACGTTCCTTATTCATGTTTTCAACCCTATTTGCCTGTCTCTTACGTAATACTTGAAAATTTGTGAGATTGTCAAGTTGATTATTTTTACTGATACTACTTCTATTTTTGTTATAATAAATACGATTGTTATGACTCTTATAATCGTTCCAGAAGGTCGAGTTAAAGCAATCTATCACATCATAATGACCCTTATCAATAACTCCTGATAATGAGAGTGTTAATTTATTGTGACAATTCGGCCCATATTCTTTTGGAATCTGAAAGTCGTCTAAGACCGAAACGTGAATATGATATATATTAACAAATGCCTGCAATTCTACTTCTCCACCATAAGCACCATTTTTAGACATGGGTAATTTGTATGAATTTTGATTTATAATACTTTCCAGGTATGACTCGTCTCCTATGATAAACGGTTCATAAAAAGACCAATTTTCAATAATATTTGAAACAATTCTCAATCTAACCCGCCTATGTTTCTCTTGGTCATTATAAAGAAAATACGCAAATGATCGAAAAAGACAATTGCCATCTCCGATAATTCGTTCTTTGATGGGATGATTGTTTTTGATATTTTCCATTTTTAGTTACTTTTTTTAAAATACTTTATAAATTTAAAAAAATACCCGTCAGCATTCAGTCAATCAAACTATCGGTTGAAATTAATAAATATCACAAATTTAACAATTAAAAAATTTAATAGTTAATTTTTTTTCGACTATTTTATAAATTTAAATTAATATTAAAACAAAAAATAACCATCGGAATTCAGCCAATCAAAATATCTGTTAAATTTGATGAGTGTCTCAAATTTAATAATATTAATAAAAATCGCAAATTTAAAATTTTTTAAATTTTATGTAGTTACTTTTTTAGAATATTTTATAAATTTAATTAAAAAAACAAAAAAAAACCGTTTGCACTCAATCAATCAAACGCTTGAAACTAATCAACGTTTAAATTTAATAATATTAATAAATATCGTAAATTAAATAATTTTAAAATTTGATGCAGTTACTTTTTTTAAAAATATTTTACAAATTCAAAAAAATACCCGTCTGCATTCAGTCAATCAAATTATCGGTTGAAATTAATAAGTATCTAAAATTTAATGATATTAATAAATATCAAAAATTTAACAATTTAAAAATTTAACAGTTAATTTTTTTTTTTACTATTTTATAAATTTAAATTAATATTAAAAAAAAAAATAACCGTCTGCATTCAGTCAATCAAAATATCGGTTAAATTTGATGAGTGTCTCAAATTTAATGATATTAATAAAAATCGCAAATTTTAAAATTTTTAAATTTTATGTAGTTACTTTTTTTGAATATTTTATAAATTTAATTAAAAAAACAAAAAAAAACCGTTTGCACTCAATCAATCAAACGCTTGAAACTAATAAGCGTTTAAATTTAATAATATTAATAAATATCGTAAATTAAATAATTTTAAAATTTGATGCAGTGTGACGAACCGAAGTATCGCTACCTGCGGTCATTGCAACACAACAGAGTCATCAGTTTCCAGAGAGTACGCCGACTCTTGCGACAGTCACTCTCTGGAAACTCGAGCAAACCGCGTGTCAGCAGATTCCTCTTTTCGTCCTCGGACTCTTGCTACCTTACCAAATGACCTAGATTATTCGACCCCTGGCATCACTTATAACCTGGATTATTGGATCCCTTGCATCAGATTTCGTAAACCCCTTGCATCACCAGATTTCGTAAATCATCGAGATTTCCATCCATCGATGATTTCTCAACTCATGGGTTTCGAAATCATCGAGACCTACATCGATCGATGATTTCTCAATCCACCCCCACGAGACCCTTGTAGCCGGACGCCCAAAGCTAACCAGGATTCTCTCGACATATTATCAAATCAGTCTTAATACGACGCTCTTAGCAATCGGTCGAGATATCCCGTTCCTTAGCGGCAAGTCCGTTCGCGTACTTAGGTTCTCGCGGGCGTGATTGACGTGATCTTCTCAAACCCTTGTTGTAGACAAGTGTATAAGAACTCATTAAGTGAAGGAACACCTTAGCGGCGCTTCACTACCTCTGTGATATAATTGTTCGTGCCAATTACCTTAGCGGCATTGCGCGTCAGTGTATCATAGAGTATAACATTTGTAACAACTTAAACTATTATTGTAAAAGTGACTGATCGATGTGTGTTCTCGAATAAATACATTCGTGCGAAACCAGCTGTACTCCTTCATTGCATCACAGCCCATCCGATCATCACGAACTACAAGCATATACAAGGTGAGGTGCTACCCAGCATAGGACAGAGAATCCATTCGCCGGGGCCTTTGACTTCAGCGAATAAAATAATAATAATAATAAGTTACCACGGGATAAATAACCCGTGTGTAACAGCAGTTACTTTTTTTAAAAATATTTTACAAATTCAAAAAAATACCCGTCTGCATTCAGTCAATCAAATTATCGGTTGAAATTAATAAGTATCTAAAATTTAATGATATTAATAAATATCACGAATATAACAATTTAAAAATTTAACATTTAATTTTTTTTTTGACTATTTTATAAATTTAAATTAATATTGAAAAAAAAAAAATTACCGTCTGCATTCAGTCAATCAAAATATCGGTTAAATTTGATGAGTGTCTCAAATTTAATGATATTAATAAAAATCGCAAATTTTAAAATTTTTAAATTTTATGTAGTTACTTTTTTTGAATATTTTATAAATTAAAAAAAAAAAAAAAAAAAAAAACCCGTTTGCACTCAATCAATCAAACGCTTGAAATTAATAAGCGTTTAAATTTAATGATATTAATAAATATCGTAAATTAAATAATTTTAAAATTTGATGCAGTTACTTTTTTTAAAAATATTTTACAAATTCAAAAAAATACCCGTCTGCATTCAGTCAATCAAATTATCGGTTGAAATTAATAAGTATCTAAAATTTACAGATATTAATAAATATCACAAATTGAACAATTTAAAAATTAACAGCTAATTTTTTTTTGACTATTTTATAAATTTAAATTAATATTAAAAAAAAAAATAACCGTCTGCATTCAGTCAATCAAAATATCGGTTAAATTTGATGAGTGTCTCAAATTTAATGATATTAATAAAAATCGCAAATTTTAAAATTTTAAAATTTTATGTAGTTACTTTTTTTGAATATTTTATAATTTAAAAAAAAAAAAAAAAAAACCCGTTTGCACTCAATCAATCAAACGCTTGAAATTAATAAGCGTTTAAATTTAATGATATTAATAAATATCGTAAATCAAATAATTTTAAAATTTGATGCAGTTACTTTTTTTAAAAATATTTTACAAATTCAAAAAAATACCCGTCTGCATTCAGTCAATCAAATTTTCAAAGTAAAATTATTACAAACGAACGACAAGAGCGAGTGTCCAATCAATTTTAATTAAATTTATTATCAAAATCTTTTTTCGAAACAAATGAATTTTGTTTTAGCGACGTTTTTCTTTGAAAAAGTTTTTCAAGTAGAATTATTATGACACGATCGGTACGAGCAGTACTAACAAACGACGGGAGCGCGTTTCCAATAAAATTTTTGTTTCTCAAACATTTTTTTCAAAATTTTACGAATGAACGAAAAAAATGAGCGATTGATACGAACGAACAAAAATAGCGTCTTTCTAATTAATTAAATTTGTTATCAAAATCTTTGTCTTCGAAAAAAGTTTTTCATGAAAAAATTATGACGACAAAATCATTACGATATCGGCGATACGAACAAACGAATGAACGAAACGAATGAGTTTCCAAAAAAGTTTTCTCAAATTTTTTAGATTTCAATAATTTTCCTCGGAAACATTTTTCATATGCGTGATCTGAACAAACGATCAACAAGCGATTCCCGGTTGCTTTTATTTTTTTCAAAGAAAAAATGTGTATGAAAAGAAGTAGCAGCGTTCCAACCCTCGTGGGTGAAAGCAGTTATGCTGTGTATTCAGAGACACGGGGATTGATAGAGATAAGCGCACATTAAGTGAAAGACAAGGAAAAAGCCTCGCAACATTGAGCGAAGACGGCGTGTAGCCAGTTGCTGCCCTGCTGCTAATGCATTTCACACATCTCGAGAAATCGAGATATCTCGCAGTGCTATTCCTGCATACTCGGTATACATCGAAAAATATTTAAAATTCCCAATATTGCTGCGATAGAAAGACTGTCGAGTATGGAAAAACATATGGATACAGAAAGAGATAGAGAGACAGAGAGTTTGCGAATACTCGAACAAAGGGGAGAGCTTGATAGCTATGGGCCGTGCTTTCTACCATGGCTCTCTGCCGAGGCTCGAGCTCGCCTTTCGGCCCTTTCTTCGAAAAAAAAAATTTTCAATGAAGAATATATTTTCAACGGAAGAGATAAATTTGGAACTTGGTTATTTTGAATTGATAATTTTTATTTTTGATTTTTGCTTTTCGATTTTTGACAATAATACCTGGAGCACGAGATATTTTTCCAATAATTTATAATAAGGTAGCAGATCAATGCGAGCAACATTGAGAAGGAGATGGCCTGTACCAACTCAGTTTTTGTCGCAGATCAGAACTGGACAGCTTTGCCAAGCGCAAAAAATTTAAAATACAATCGCGAAGAAAAGAAATGGCATTGGGTATCTGTTCAAATGTAGTGCAATACACTAAAACGAACGTATATATATATGTATGCGCGCATATAGGTGTAAGACATGTATCTCCTCGTCCTTGAATCTTTGTCACGAAACATCATGATCTTTAGTTTTCGCCGAAGCAAAGTGAACCTTGGCACGTGCAAATTAGCTGACATTGCATTATACACAACAGCATGTATGTGTAGCGGTGAGAGCTATGCAACTTTTCTCTCCGGGTGCAAAAAATTTGAAAAATATATTCACAATGGAGATAGGTCATTCGATGCTAAAGTATCCCTGCCTGTGGCCTACACCACTTTAAATTATTCTTCGCCCATATGTAAAAGAGTTGCTACTATCGAGCGATACCGCGTGAGTTTGCCCATAGCTGTTACTCTCAAACGCTACGGAACGATACCTCGTCAGCTTACCTATGTATAATCGCAGAGTATACATATTGTATTGTCATGAGACATTTCATGATATTGATACTTAATTTTAGCCAAAACAAGTAAACTTTTACACGTGCAAATTAGCTGACATCCTCTTATACACAGCAGCATGTATGTGTAGCGGTGAGGGCTATGCATCTTTTTCCCTCCCTGTAAAATTTTTAAAATACATACACAACGGAGAACAGTATCAGTCATCGCTATGCTCTTGTAGATGAGGCCATTCGATGCTAAAGTAACAGATCACAGGAATTCCTGCCTGCGATCTGCACCATTTTAAATTATTTTTCGCCCTGTATGTAAAAGAACCGCTGCTGCTACTGGACGATTCCGCGTGAGTATGCCCATAGCTGTTGACTCTCGAGCGCTACGGCATGATGCTTCGTGAGCTTACCTATATGTATATTCGCAGAGTATGCCTACTGTGTCTATAGGTATACGCGCGTTGCATCTTTAGATCACATTATATATGAATATATATATATACACATTAAATATATTACTCTCCATACGAATAAAAAGATGAGCGAATTCGAGCACGCTTGGGCGACGGTGAGACATGCACGTGGTGCTGACGGTGCATTTCGCGCGCGCCGAGAAGTCTTCATAATATTATCCCTAAAGGCGCGTGGAGCTTGCCTCCAAGCATCTGTAGAGCTCAGTAATCGTCGTTCTTTTAATCGCGTAACATCGGTAAAACGTTCTCGCAACGTCTATCGGTTAAAATATTATTCGTTTAAATAATTTATGTGCCCTGAGGATTAACGTGCGTGCTTGTGATAATAAAAATATTTAATCAAAACGTGGCTCACGGAGATGAGTATAACGAATGTATCTGTGCGGTTTTTCATTCTATCAGAAAAATTTTTGAGTGCTGGTACGAGTACTTTCAAACTTCTTCATAATTGCGCGGTGCGGTGATTCATTTTTTCATCGATTTGAAACATTTTTTTACTACTGAATAAGCAACGAGTTAGAATAGTGAGAGAGAGAGAAAGCTAAGCGACAGGCGCGGGAGAGAGAGAGAGAAAAGGTGTGTGCAAAACATCAGAAGAGTGCGTGCGAGAGAAAGAGAAAGAGAGAAAAAGCATAAGCGACAGACGCGGGAGAGAAAGAGAGATAAAGAGATGCGCTGAATAGCCTCGGAAGAAGGGTTAGTAAAAGTAAAAAATAATAATAAATCGCAGGGAGCGGTGGAAATATTAAAAATAATAATAAAAAATAATAATTATAAAATTAAAAAAATAATAATAATCCGATAAGAGAGAATACTGATAATAATAATAATAATAATAATAATAATAATAATAATAATAATAATAATAATAATAATAATAATAATAATAATAATAATGACGGACGAGATACAGGCTGGAACGGAAGTCAAGTATCTAGGGGTGACTCTGGATACGAAGATGACCTTCTGGCCTCACATACAGAAGACGGTTCAGAAGGCGGCCGAGAGGATCGCATCCTTGAGCCGCCTGATGGCAAACACGACGGGACCAAGACCGGGGAAAAGACGACTGTTGATGGCGACAGCCCACTCGATCCTTCTCTACGGGGCGGAGATCTGGGCAGATGCTCTAAAGACAAAAAAGTACAGCAAGGCGATGACTAGAGTACAGAGACAAGGGGCGTTGCGGATCGCGAGCTCCTACCGGACAGTCTCTGCACAGGCTGTCTTGGTGGTGGCGAACGTAATTCCCGTGGATCTTCTCGCCGAAGAGCGCAAGAGGATCTACGGGCGCAATGCGGACGTGAGACGAGAGGACGCGGCAAAGACCGAACGCGACAGAACGTTACAGGTGTGGCAACAACGATGGACGCTCGAACAAACAGGTAACTGGACAAGACGACTGATACGGGACCTGAGACCGTGGACTGGAAGGACATTCGGGGACGTAAATTTTTACGTTACCCAGCTTCTGACG